>AWOL01S0003717.1:79091-162988 GCA_000715115.1 Nicotiana otophora
GGGGGGGGGGGGGGGGGGAGAATAAATGCTGATTAGCACATTGCCTTTAACGGATATACCCTCTTCTATTTGATGGTATTTTACCTCTGTATGGGTATACTTTTGGACTGTATCCCGTCATATTTGCTCTATTTTCCTACTCTGTGCAGATGGGCTCGAAGAGGTGATGTTTGGGAGGCTGCTGATTTGATGCAACAAATGAGGCAAGAAGGGGTTCAACCTGACATCCATACCTATACTTCTTTCGTAAATGCTTGTTGTAAAGCTGGAGACATGCAGGTATCTGTGTGATGATATATACAACTTTGGCGGCATTTATATTGCTAATTCAGCTTTGCTAAAATGCCTGAAAATGGATATGTTGATCTCATATGTTGCTTTGTGTACTGTTCTATACAATTGAGGTTGTTCGCGATTAGAATTTAAAGACAACTAACTTCTACTAATGTCTACTATGTGCATTATGCTTCTCTGGAACATATTGAGTAATGAGTACTATCTGAAATATGTATGAGTCATGTAGCACTATGTTACCAACTCCGTGGTCCTAATAATGCTTACCGTGCTCCATATATTTGTATCAGACACTACTTGGAATTTGATTTTAGTTTCTTTTGAGTCATATCATATGCTCTGCCTAATGGTAGCTTTTCATTGCCCCAAAAAATGTTTATTTTTATTTCCTCAAATAGTCAAAGGACTACAATCAATATTTGTTTTGTTTCAGAAAGCAATGAACACAATTCAAGAGATGAAAAGGGTTGGGGTTAAACCCAATGTTAAAACCTATACCACTCTCATACACGGTTGGGCACGGGCTTCACTTCCAGAAAAGGCTTTAAAATGCTTTGAAGAGATGAAGAAATCTGGTTTGAAGCCGGACAAAGCCGTATATCATTGTTTAATGACATCACTGTTGTCAAGAGCCACAGTTGCTGAAGATTACATAATAACGGGGATCCACCGCGTTTGTGAAGAGATGGTGGAATCTGGATTGACTGTTGATATGGGAACTGCAGTTCATTGGTCCAGATGCTTGCGGAAGATTGAGAGAACCGGAGGTGATATAACAGAAGCTCTTCAGAAGACCTTCCCTCCTGATTGGAATTCCCACAGAAATCTTAATGCAGCTTCATATGATACCGGGAATAACGAAGGGTTAAACGATAGTGATCACGACGATGGTCCTTTGTATGAGATTGACAGTGACAGCGACGGTGACGATGATACAAATGCCCCCACGATGTAATCAGAAGGTAGCTTGATGAAATTCAATTAGCACTCACTCCAATCGGTTTATATGTATTAGGTTGGGCTATTTGTGTAGAAAATACAGAAAAGAGGTCTCAGATGTAAATGGAATTTTGACACTAGTTGGGTCCTGTGTTATAAAAAGCCGTTGCTTCATTGCCTAAGGTGAAGAATGCATGCGAGGGGAGGGGTTATCGCTTCACAGGTGAAGCCGTGTGCTAAAGTTTGAGCCAGATGAAAAACTGTCTTCGTTGAATCTCAACTTAGAGGAGTTGGATTAATATCGGCATTGTTGTATATTAGATGATGAAATTAGTTATTTAAAATTGCAATTTGATTATCATAGTACTAAATTCATATATGTATGATATTTTTTTAACTTTCTATAACATTGTTGGTTCTTAATGATGCCCGATCAAGATCGAAAAATTCGCTATGTTCTTGTTTTGGCACAAGGAATTGCAAATGCCCCTTTACCAGATATCTTGGAGACATTGTAGCCAGCAGAATTCAGTCTTCAACCTGAAATATTTCTTCTTTTCGGTCTTCGCTAGGATTTAAACTTTGGTCTCTCATAATTTTCACTCACTTCATTGACCATTAAGTCAGATTGTTGGGTGCGATATACTTAATTATTATCGACTCTTCCCAGCTTCTCAGCTTTGCCGGATAAATTGTACGTAGCTTTTTAACTGTGTACCATAGATCACTGTAGTGGATTCCAACTTCCAACAGTCCAAATGAAAATGTTATTTGCAGAAACAGTAATAGGAAAGCATCAAATTATGGGTACCAGAAACTTGCTTTGTCTGAAGCCTGTTTGTACTTTTAATGTTGTTCTATACGATCAGAAGGCCCCTGTTGACGGTGTCTGAACCAAAGACCAAATGCCTTTTATTTCTTGCTGTACTAAATTGTCTACTAGGTACTAGGTAGTATGCACACCTTCTTGTTTTCTGGTATCAGATTGAAATACTAAAAATTTGAATATTCCTCTTGGATTTTACTACGTTAGATGCAGGAATAATTTCCTTTGTCTAAACTAAGAAAACGTGTACTATATAAATCTTGTAGTGCTTGATGAAGTGCAGCAGAAAAGATTGTAATCTTGTAGTGCTTGATGAAGTGCAGCAGAAAAGATTGTGCGATGCGAATCTGAATTAACCGAATCAGCATATATTGAATACCAGAAGATAATTAAAATAAATAATAATAAAAATTGTGCGGTGCTTTTGGGTGGTCACATGGATATATTGAGTGAAAAGATACTAATGAATTTGCTCTTGGAAAGATGGATATCTTTGATTGCACCAAAGGATGTAGTACAGTGGTTTCGTAGAGGGTTAGAGAATTATGAGGTGTCAGATTTAAATATCAGCCGCAACAAAAAACCTAGGTGATTTTTTTAATAAAATATTTCGAGAAATTTATCGAGGTGCACTTGACATCACGAATGTAAAAAAGAAGAAGATAAATATCTTTCAAAAGATTGTATTTTCTGTTGAAAATGGATGGTATTAGAAGTAAAAAGTACGTTATGTTTTTTTCCATAGATCATTAATCGTTGCTACGAGTTTTAAGGTGTTTTATTCCAACAGTTGAAGAGTAAATACGCATTATGAAAATTTTAGTTTCTTAGATCTCTATTTATCACAAAGTGCAAAATATAAATTAACTAACCGTGATTAAATAATAGAAATTTATGTAAAAAGAATATTTCACGTCCTAATGTTTCTCCTAGAGTCATGAATGTGCATGTAAGCTTTTTCAACCTTATATTCTACTTATATCAAAACAAAAGGGAATTGATGGACTAACAAACACAACTAATCATGCTAACTTACTGACATTGAGTTTTGGAGAAAACAAGTGGTATGACATTTGCCTAAAACAGTCATAATTAATTAGGAGTATTATTACTTTCGGCCCCGTCAGAAACTATTTATATTCGGTAGCCGAAAAAATATATAAAATTTGTATAATTTTTGTACATAACATATATAATGTATATATATACAAAAAAATATAGTTTTTCGACTATTATTTTGAGAGCGCCTATACAGTATTATTTTTCCAATTAGTTACTAATAATTACTCATTACATTTCATAATTAAGTTGGGCGTCTTTAATCAAGAACTACCCGATAAGTACTACTTTCCTAAAGCATGCTAAGTAAGACCTCATATTTCTTAATTATACCACCCCTAATTGACTTCTATTATTAATAGTACGGAACATATATGATTATCAGAATTTGATAATGCACGTCTTTATAAGGGGACATTATGAAATGATGGTTAATCTTTCAATATCTTTTTAATTAATTGAAAATCATGAGTTTAAAGCTATAATTAAACTTCAATCATACAAGGTCAATATACCATGTACCCCACTCCACTGTCAATGCACGTACTTCTACTAGTCATGAAGAGTGGTAGAGAGGGGACAAAACAGTTCATATACATATATTTTTGCCATAAAAAATAAGATTATTAAGATAAGAATATCAAATATTCCCATAGGAAATCTTCTAATCACACGAGGGAAGGATCAGTAGAAACTTCTTATCGATTGAAAAATAATTGAGACTACAATAAAATAGTCTAAAGTCTTGTTGGAACTTTGCACTTAGATATAATCCTCGCATTTTATGTTTTGGCTGTCTAGCAAAATGTGTTTAACTGATACATTTTGGAGAGTTTAGGTGACTAATAAGTATTAGCATGAGTTCAAGTGTCTAAACGAAAAAGTCGGACAAATTTAAGGGTTCGTGTATGTATTTCACATATTTCTTATTTAGTTTAGTTAGCTTATATATACCCCTTGATATCATCCCCACCCCCAATAAAAGAGAAAAAAGCCCCTCCACCAATATTGAAAAAGTCAGAACAAATAGAATAAAGAGAACCAAATATTCTAGTTGAACAGATATGTGTATGGATTAGAAAGTATCAAACGTTAGATACTCCTATAATGAAAAAAAGTGCACGCTTCTTGTATTTATTTATTTATTTATTTATTTTCTTGTCTTCTCTTGATGCTTCATCAAGTGTCAATCTTCAAGGGTACGGTTTTCCTTCTTTTACTTTAATTTTTTAATAACTTATAATTTCACACGGGCTTTCTCTAGCTAGGTAGACATACCTTTTTTTTTTTCTTTTTTCTTGGAGGTAGACATATATTACATGCATAAATAGGAGTTCGGGCCATCTATGATTGAAGTTAAAAAAATGAAATTAAAAGTGGAAAAGAATATTTGAGATTTGAAGCTCGGCTGAGCTTTAATTGAAAAGTATTTTTATAAAACTTGAAGATTTGTGAGTGAAAACCATTATTTCACCTGAAATACTTCTCAAGTTATACTTCAAAATCTCACCATTCGTACGGAAACTGAAATTCAAGTAGCAAAGGAATCAATAAATGGATGGAAATTCTCCAATCTATTGCTGCTCTCACTTCTATCTCCTACGATATATCTCTAGATTTTCCATCTACATGGGTAAAATTGGTTAGTATTAAATATTCGAATAATAGAGCGACACATAAAATCGAAGACAGACGGAAAGCGATGTAAGTGAAAATCAAGATCGGAGACAGCTGCTTTGGTTAGCACCGGGAAAACCCCGAAGGGAATATCGCTAATGAAGACAAACGAATGTTTGTCACCCGATAACATTCAATGAAGAATATTCTCCAGTATTAAATACACAATCCGTTACAGGAAATTTTGGCATTCATAGCCTGCCGTTACATATTCATCAATGGCCCCATAATTGTCATTTAAGAGGGGTTTGATCCTAGGATCTTGTTCCCTAGGTGGAGCAATAAATAGTGACTTCAACAAGTATTATTGGACACGAATTTTCTGACAAACTTATGTTACACATTATTCTAAACTCAATAACACATTATTTCTTGTCTATTGATATTCTTATTACTACATTCAGAAGCTCTTCTCCCGGAATCAAGTTATTTGTTGATTTATCTCGATTTCAATGCTAAGTCTTATATTTTATTTAATTTATTTATCATTTTGGGATCAAATCGATTCGCTTGTCTATAAACCACATTATAAATTCAAACTGTACCGTTTTACGGGTAAATATATATCTAATCCAACGAATAGAAGCTAGTCGCTTTAACCTATCTTGTAATAGTAGTCTTTTAGCATCTCAGAAAGACTCTATTTATGACAATCAAATTGATACTCGTTGAATTAATTAATACTACAAATATTTAAAATCGATTTGAAAATTGAAATAATTATATTTGATGTCCAAACGGCAATTATTAGAGAATTTACACGCTTCTATAAGAGAGAGAATTACTTATATCATAGTATATGATGTCAAAGAGGGAAGGTGGGCGCAGGGGCACATGTATTTTAATTTGTCCATTAGTTAAAAGAAATACCCTGTGTGTTTTAGGTTGCAACAAAACTTGTTGATTCACTATTACTAGGCTAGACTCCATTTTTCAATGACAACAACCTTTTATTAACATAGTTGGTTTTCTTCTGCGTTTAATCATCTTTATTTTGCATGCATGAATATCTGATGATGATGACTTCCATAACTGCTCTTAGGACCCCATTCTTCTTGTCTTTCTTAACAAGTTTTTAACACAAAAAAGGATTAATCAGAGGACTCGGGTACACGAGCCCTGGGCAGGGGCACAACTAGAATACGGATTACGGGTTCGACTGAATTCAGTAGTTATGATCCAAACTCTATATTTATTTTAAGAAATTTATTGAATATGTACAAATTATTAATTTAGAACCCAATAACTTAAACAAATTAGAATTTTGAACGCATGAATTTCAAATCCTGACTCCGTATCTGGCCCTCGGTATAGAGTTGTCTTTATTAGGAAGCGTTTTATCTCTCAATGTGAGATTTTTCGATGTAAATCTAAATTTAATCAAACCCCGATGTGTACATCGGATGGGAAACAAAAAAAGTACAAAAAAAAAAAAAAAAAAGAAGAACAAGGATATTGAATGTCAATAGAGGGAATTGCACATGATCGACTGTATGTGCAAACATTTGTTTAAAGATGTTTCTCTTTACCTTTTCTTGTCTTTTGTCAGTTGTATGCATTTGCTCGATGTTCAAATACCTTTCTAATGATAATCGTCGAGCTATATTCATATAAAAAAAAGTAGGTGGATAGTAAGATGATGAATAATTGTCAGTATTACGTATTGTACCCTCTAAATAGTGTATGATGGGGAGTTGGGGACAAATTTGATAGTGATTTGTCCTAAAACATGCACACTTGTCAGTTGTTACATTATTGGTTCATTGTTTGCTTTTTCCCAACGGTTAATATTTTTCTTTAAAAAAAGAAAGAAGAAAAACAGGAGGGGGAGATAAATTGTTAGTGGTTGGAAATTCTCTTACCCTTAATCATAAGTTTCTTGTTTTAGCATCGGCTCAACCCCAAGCAAGTGAAAGCACTTGCTTTAGGCCTAGCAAATTTTAGGCACCAAAAGTTATTATATATTATTATATATATGTTTACTCGAAAATGGATAGAGTTGAATTTATACGTAGTTCCAAGGATATGTGTCATAACTTAATATAAATTATATGGATAAATAGAAATATAAATATAGATTGCAGAGAATGCGAAATAGATAAGGTTGTAAAGAAAATGAATCTTATGACTCAACAAGTAGAATCAATTTAAGAAGCTTGAAAGAAACGATTGTTTACTATGGGAAAATATAGTGTTTTTATTACAATGTAAGCCTGGAAAAACTCCTCTTTTCATAAATGATAACCATGCCATTTATAGTAGAGGGACCTTGCTCTAAGCATAATAAAAAATACTTAGTAGGAGACCCATGATAAATCAGCTTTTCTACAATTTCTGCCAAGATTCTCGCTAGTGGGATTGCAACGACTTTTGTCTGTGAGCTCGATCTTGCCTCGAGCCCTCGATCTTAGTTTGAGCTCGATTCTGACTCGAGCTCTCGATCTTGGCTCGAGCTCTCGAATTGATTCGGGGTCAATATTGGTTGGTCTCTGGATCATAAGTAAGATAGCTTTACTCTGCATCATAGTTCGATTTGGATTCGAGCTCGATAACGATGTCGAACTCGACATGGATCGGCCCCTCGGGTTCGAGGCTTGTTTGTTCTATCTTCGGAGTCTCAGTTCGATCGATCATCGTTCGAACTCAATCAGACGTGCGAAGGCCAAAATCTATTTCGACCGTATACAGATAGTCCCCTCGTTTTTCAGGAAGAATGTGGTGATAAACGATATAATTTTTTAACGGCTCGATCAGATTATAACCTGAGGTCCCCATCGGGCTCGATCATGACGCATGTGATAACTTTCCCGTCGATTTAGTCTTTCAAGGCATTTAATGCATGTCAGACGGTGGTCGGCCACTGCTGATACTAAACCGCCATCGCTTAAGCCTATAAATAACCCTTCCTCTTACCATTTAACACTTTTACATCTTTAATCTTCCAAATTTCCCAAGTCCATTTTCGTATTTTCTAATTTACCCGCAAATCTGTGATTTCCCAAAAGCCCCCTTCAATTCTACCAAATCTTTGTCACTTTCTTCTATTCCTCACCTTTGAATTAGAAAATGGCGAAAACATCACAAACCATTCCTCAGAAAGAGAAGGCTTCATCTTCACAGTGTGTCGCCGATGGGATACCGGCAGAACCACGGCCTGAGGAGTGCGTTTTCGGGGCGTGTGTTCTTACTTCTGACTTTAAGGTCGATAAAGGCTTATCGGTCCCTAGCCGGTGTGAGCCGNGAAAATGACGAAAACATCACAAACCACTCAACATTCTCAAAAAGAGAAAGCTTCATCTTCACAGTGTGCCGCCGATGAGGCACCAGCAGAACTACAGCCTGAGGAGTGTGTTCCCGGGGCGTGTGTTCTTACTTCGGATTTTAAGGTCGATAAAGGCTCATCAGTCCCTGGCCAGTGTGAGCCGGTATCGAGATACATGTGTTCGATAACCGAGAAGCACCTTAAACAGCTAAAGAAGGATTGCAATTGGGGTGAAAAAGAAATAATAATTCCTACTCCTGACGAAGATATCACTTCTTACGCGAAAGGGTTTTTGAATGTGTATACTTACCCTTTCACTTTAGGTCCCCTCGATTTCGTTATTATTGACTTCTGTCGTCAATACCAGATAACCCTAGGCCAGGTCCATCCTTCTTTTTTGGCCGATCGTTATCCTGATCCGATATTTTTGTGAGCAAAATTCAGGGGATGCCGTTCACCCTTGACCATCTTATCCGATTGTACAGTCCTCGAATTTTTCGAGGAGGGTTAATAAAACTTCAGTTTCGGGCTACGAAGGCTCTGTTTTTGAGCATTGATGAGGACAGGGATCAGGGTTGGATGGGCAGGTTTGTTCGAGTGAGGACTTCAGACCTGATTCCGACTGAAAAGATGCCCTTTCCCGAGGAGTGGAATATGAAACGTAAGTGTGATCCCGCTATTACTTCTGCTTTGTTCTTTCATTTCTTTTTTCATCGACACTCCTCCTTTTGTGATGTAGCAGTTCCCTGGATGCCCGGAGTAGTTTTCGATCTCAAGAACTGGGTACGAGCTCTTGTTTCGACCTCCACATACGCCGAGCGCTCATGGCGTGATTTGTCAAAGGGTCGGTGGGAGGCCAAAAATCATGGTAAGCCCCTTTCTCGTACTCTTTGATAATTCGAACGAGGTGGTTTTTAAATATTTTATTAAGATTTTCCATATGCAGGTTTAGGTAAAGACGCGATTTTGAGGCCCTTATCCAACAAGGAAGAAATCTTGGCCTCTGTCCCAAAACCGGTGAAGGTAAATAAAAGGAAAAGAGCCTCCGTTCCAGAAGATCCAAAAAAAAAAGAGGACAGATCGTAAGCCGAACAAGAATGTCCTCCCTTTGACCGTGGAATCAGTTATGCGTCTAAGGGATGAAGATGAAGATGAAGAAGAAGAAGAAGAAAATGATGGGTCCGCGCTGGTGGCCCGAACGAAGAGAACCACTGATGCCCCATCGGCAGCTGGATCGATGATGCTTCATCAGGCTCCGCCTCGAACTGAGGATATACTGGAGAAAGATTCGGGTGGAGTCCCCGAATTATCGGAGACGCATCTCATCTGATCCAACGAATGGGAGATATGACTGAAGGGGCCCTCGAATCCCTTCGAACCGAAGATAATGCTCCAGGTGATTCATTTGGGCAGTAACAATCGAAGATTCGCCTACCTTTCCCGCTTTTTCCGTATGGGTGATTCGGTAAGCCCAAGCTCTAGGGGCCCTCGATCTAGACAGGTCTCATGATGGAGAGGATCCCTTTCGTGACCTGTTAACCGGTATCGAGGACGTTTCCGGTACTGGTGATGAATCAGATCTTTTTCACAGGATGCGACAGGCTTTGAATCAGGTAAGCTTTTAAAATTATTTTGTCGGTACTACCTTTATGTTTAATTTTCATTAACTTTGTTTCTTGTTTCTTTGTAGGCAGCGACAGTTCATCGAGAAGCATGTTCTTGGTCCCAAAATGAGCTGCATCCATACGAGGCCGACCTTCAACGGGTTACTGATGAGAGGAACTCCCTAATACTTTTTTTAGGGCAGAGAGAGGAGGAAATAAAAGACCTCCGAGCTGAGTTGGCCAAGGCTTACCGAGATCAGACCGATTTGTCTGAGCAGGTAATGATACTTTTGAAAGCCTATGGGCTTGATACCGGAACGATGGCTAACCTTTTGGTCTCACAGCTGGAGCAAAAAATCGAGATGATCGGGAAGCTTCGTGAGGAGGTCGACGTGATAAAAGCGGAGTCTTTGCAGTGGAAAGAAGGTATGGATCGCTTTGCTGCAGAGAAAGAAATTGCTCGAGCCAAGTTATCATCGGCTGAAACCCAACTTTAGAGAATGAAGTAAAAAGGCCTGGGTTAAGCAAGAAGAATAGAGGAGTTTGAGGCTCGATTGTTCTCTGTATTTGCTAAGGCCGAATCTGATGCCGAAAAGGCAAAGGCCGATGCGGATGCACTCGTGGCCGTATATCGGGCTGATGCTGAAGCTGCCCAGGTCCAAGCAAGAGAGGCAGCCGAGACCACCGATACTCGAGCACATTGGGTCACCGAACTTTCTAAGTGCCGATCCCGAAGGGAAACCCTCGAGGAGATCCATGCTGGTGGTTTCGATCTCGCCGAAGAGATAAAAAGGGCCAAAGAGCTCGAAGCCGATGCTGAAGCTCTGGTTTCTGAATACGATGATGATGATGATGTTGATGTTGATGATGATGATGATGATGATGATGATGATGATGATGATGATAGGTGTAAGAGAGGATTCGAGAATGGGGGGAACCCGATAAAGAAGAGACCGCTCCTGAGGATGACCAAGAAGTTTAGTCCTTAGTTTTTACGTTGTAATCAACCATGTAGATAATTTTGTATATTGATAATTCTGCCAACTTACTTCTGTTTTGTGAAGACTTTATTCACGCCTTTATGAATGTTTTCATAAGGATTTAAACAACTTAATCAAATTTGGACTTCGTAGCCTCAGTAATCGATCGAGTGCTTTTTTAGACTTGAAGTGATGTAGCCCTTAGGCTTATTAGTTGAGTCAATGATTCGAACTCAAAGAAATATATCCCGTAGGTGTAATGGTCGAGTGAGTGCTCGTTCGAACTCGAAATAAAAGTGGCCCGTAGGCTTATTAGTCGAGTGAGTGATTCAAACTCGAACTAATGCAGCCCGTAAGCGTAATGGTCGAGTGAGTGCTTGCTCGAACTCGAAATAAAAGTGGTTCATAGGCTTAGTAGTCGGGTGAATGATTTGACCTCGAATTAATGTAGCCCGTAGGCATAATGGTCGAGTGAGAGCTTGCTCGAACTCGAAATAAAAATAGCACGTAGGCTTAATAGTTGAGTGAATGATTCGAACTCGAATTAATGTAGCTTGTAGGCATAATGGTCGAGTGAGTGCTTGCTCGAACTCGAAATAAAAGTAGCATGTAGGCTTAGTAGTCGAGTGAATGATTTGAATTCGAAGTAATGTAGCCCGTAGGCGTAATGGTCGAGTGAGTCCTTGCTCAAACTCAAAATAAAAGTAGCCCGTATGCTTAGTAGTCGAGTGAATGATTTGAACTCGAAGTAATGTAGCCCGTAGGCGTAATTGTCGAGTGAGTGTTTGATCGAACTCGAAATAAAAGTAGCCCGTAGGCTTAGTAGTTGAGTGAATGATTCGACCTCAAATTAATGTAGCCCGTAGGCATAATGGTCGAGTGAGTGCTTACTCAAACTCGAAATAAAAGTAGCTCGTAGGCTTCGTAGTCAAGTGAATGATTCGAACTCAAAGTAATGTAACCTGTAGGCGTAATGGTCGAGTGAGTGCTTGCTCGAACTCAATCCTGTTTGCATAATAAATCTCGAAATAGAGGAATTTTTCTTGGATATAAGATATCGGTAAAGAAGAGAACTTTCTTTGCAAGTCATTATAGATGTGTTCATGTTTTGCGTCAGGGCTCGGGCCAACTACATGAGCATGGTTTGTTTTGAGCATTTGGCTCTAACAACTTTTCCTATTGGAACCCTGTTGTTACAAAATAACTTTCTTGCATCAGAATCTTGATATATTCGAGGGCTAATGCCCCCCCTCCCCAGTATTCGAGGTCGATTGTAAAGAGGTCTCGGATACTGTCGACTAGTTTTTAAGTATAGCACGATCATTGGTTGCCTCATTAAAAACCTTGCCGAAAAACCCATTTGGGATAAAACCAGTCTAAGGGAAAAAGAGAGCAACGCGTGCTTTCAGACCTAGAGCTTCGTATTGAGGGATCCATCCTAGATCCTGATCGGACACCTACAGGGGTTAGTTTCAAAATGTAAACGAATATGGGAGGGTCGTACCTTAGCAGTAGTATCGTTTTAGGTGCGATACATTCCAATTGCTTGATAGTTGTTTGCCCCGAGCCTGTATGATCCCTTTCCGATGTTCTCGAGAACCTAATATGGTCTTTCCCAATTCGGTCCTAGTTTTCCTTCATTTGGATTTCGGATATTGAGGGTGACTTTCCTTAGCACCAAGTCCCCGGGCTTGAAATGGCAGAGCTTGGTTCTTCGATTATAATATCTTTCAATTCGTTGCTTTTGGGCGGCCAATTGGATGAGAGCAGCTTCTCGTCTTTCGTTTGATAATTCGAGGCTAGTGTTTATAGCCTCGTTATTTGACTCTTCTGTCGTGTATCAAAATCTGGTACTGGGTTCGCCGACTTCAACTGGTATCAATGCTTCGGACCCATATACTAAGGAGAACGGGGTTGCCCCCTTACTGGATTTTGACGTCGTTCGATATGCCTAAAGGACTTCGGGTAGGATTTCTCTCCACATTCCTTTAGCGTCGTTCGGCCCCTTCTTTAGGTTCTGAATGATGGTTTTGTTCGTTGATTCGGCATATCCGTTCCCACTGGGGTGATACGGTGTTGATAATATCCTTCTTATTTTGTGATCCTCAAAAGATTTTGTCACTTTGCTACCCACAAATTGTTTCCCATTGTCGCATACTATTTCGGTGGGTATCCCGAATCGACATATGATATGATCCTAGATGAAGTCTATAACTTCTCTCTCTCTCTCTCTTACTTTCTTGAATGCCTGTGCTTCAACCCATTTAGAGAAATAGTCAGTCATAAATAAAATGAATTTGGCTTTACCTGGTGTCGATGAAAGAGGGCCGACGATATCCATTCCCCATTTCATGAATGGCCATGGGGATAGGACTGGGTGACGTTGCTCTCCGGGTTGATGGATCATTGGTGCAAACCTTTGACATTTGTCACATTTTCGAACAAATTCCTTCGCATCTTTGCCCATATTGATCCAATAATACCATGCTCTGATTATTTTTCGGACTAATAGATCGGCACCAGAGTGATTCCCACAAGTGCCCTCGTGCACCTCACGTAGGATGTAATCGGTATCTCCTGGAGCCAAGCATACTGCTAATGGTCCATTGAATGTCCTTCGGTATAGCGTTCCATCTGAAGCCAACGTGAATCGAGCAACTTTCGTCCGTAGGGCCCATGAATCTTTAGGGTCCGATGGGAGCTTTCCGCTCTTTAAGTATTCAATATACTTATTTCTCCAATCCCAGCTTAAGCTCGTAGAATTTATCTCGGCGTGACCTTCTTCGATCACGGATCTCGAGAGTTGAACGACAGTCCCCGAGCTCAAGTCACCTTCTTCGACCGACGATCCCAAATTCGCAAGTGCATTAACTTTATTGTTTTGCTCTCATGGAACATGCCGTAAAGTCCATTGTTTGAAATGGTGCAAAGTGACATGTAATTTGTCTAAATACCTTTGCATTCTATCTTCTCGAACTTCGAAGGTTTTGTTTACTTGACTTACCACCAGCAAAGAGTCACATTTTGCTTCAATGACTTCTGCTCCTAAGTTTTTAGCTAGCTCGAGACCTGCAATCATGGCCTCATACTCGGCATCGTTGTTAGTCAACCTGGTAGTTTTAATAGATTGCCTAATAGTGTTACCCGTGGGTGGCTTTAAAGCTATGCCTAGCCCGGACCCCTTCACGTTCGAAGCCTCATCCGTAAAAAGGGTCCGTACCCCCGATGACGTATCCGATTTCAACAGGAGTTCTTTTTCGACTTCGGGTACGAGGGTTGGCGTGAAATCGACCACGAAGTCTGCTAATATTTGAGACTTGATAGCCGTACGGGGTTGATATTCGATATCGTATCCACTGAGTTCGACAACCCATTTAGCTAACCGGCCTGCAAGTTCAAGTTTGTGCAAAATATTACGAAGCGGGTAAGTGGTTAATACGCATATGGGGTGACATTGAAAGTATGGTCTTAACTTTCTAGAGGCGCTTATCAGTGCAGGTGCCAGTTTTTCTAGGTGCGGATATCTAGTTTCTGCTTCTTCTAAGGTCCGACTTATATAATAAATGGGAAATTTCGTACCTTGCTCTTCCTGAACTAGGACACCGCTTACTGCGATTTCTGATATTGCCAAGTACAAGCAAAGTTTTTCGTCTGTTTTTGGAATGTGAAGTAGTGGTGGGCTCAATAGATATCGTTTTAGTTCCTCTAATGCCTGTTGGCATTCTGGGGTCCAAGCGAAATCGTTCTTCTTTTTGAGTAGAGAGAAAAATTTGTGACTTCGATCTGATGATCTCGAAATGAATCGGCCTAAGGCTGCAATCCGTCCCGTTAGCCTTTGTACAGCTTTCACGCTGTCCACGATGGTAATGTCTTCGATGTCCTTAATTTTATCGGGGTTAATCTCGATTCCTCAATTTGACACCATGAAGCCGAGGAACTTGCCCGAATCGACCGCAGAAGCATATTTTTCGGGGTTGAGCTTCATGTTGTATTTCCTCAAAATCTCGAACGTTTCCTGCAAATAGGTCAAATGGTCCTCTGCGCGCAGGGACTTAACTAGCATATCATCAATATAAACTTCCATTGATTTATCTATTTGTTCTTCGAACATTTTATTTACTAGGCGTTGATAAGTAGCCCCTATATTTTTTTGCCCGAAGGGCATCACATTATAACAATATGTTCCATATTTGGTGACAAATGAAGTTTTTTCCTGGTCCTCCGGGTTCATCTGGATTTGATTATTCCCGAAATAGGCATCGAGAAAAGTAAGGATCTCGTGGCCGGCCGTGGCATCGATCATGTGATCGATGTTGGGCAGCGAAAAAGAATCTTTGGGGCATGCTTTGTTTAAATTCTTATAGTCCACACACATTCTAAGTTTGTTTCCTTTTTTAGGCATTACAACTATATTGGCTAACCATTCGGGATATTTCACCTCCCGAATGGACCCTATCTTGAGAAGTTTGGTTATCTCGTCTTTTATGAATGCATGTTTTACCTCGGATTGAGGTCTTCTCTTTTGCTTCACCGGTCTGAACTTAGGGTCCAAGTTTAGCCGATGCGTCGTTATGTCCGGTAGAATCCCTGTTATATCTAATTAGGACTAGGCAAAACAGTCAATGTTATCGATAAGAAATTGAACAAGTTTCTTCCTGAGTTCGGGGCTCAACCCCGTTCCCAAGTGTACCTTTCGCTCGGGCCAGTGCTCGATTAGTGTGACTTGCTCTAGTTCCTCAATTATTGATTTGGTGGCGTCAGAGTCATCGGGAATCATGAAGGATCGAGGGACCCTTTGATCATCATCTTCTTCGATCTTCTGGTTATCTGGTTGGGTCAAAGCCGACGTCTGTGATTGCTATTTGGTGTCTCGTTCTCCTTCTGAGCCCGATCCCTTTATTGGCGAAGGCGAGGATATTGGTTTCGCTTCCTCGACGACGAACATTTCTTTTGCGGCTGGTTGTTCTCCGTACACTGTTTTGACACCTCTCTATGTTAGGAATTTGAGGACCTAGTGTAGGGTCAAAGGTACAACTCTCATGTTGTGGATCCATGGCCTTCCAAAAAGGGAGTTGTATTTCATGTCGCCTTTGATCACGTGAAACTTCGTTTCCTGGATGGTTCCGACCATGTTTATTGGTAGGATTATCTCGCCTTTTGTGGTTTCACATGCCATATTGAATCCGTTTAGAACCAGCGTTGCAGGTACGATCTGGTCCTACAGGCCGAGCTGTTCTACGACCTTCAATCTGATGATGTTGGCCGAGCTACCTGGATCGATCAACACATGCTTAACTTTAATTTTATTCATGAGTACGGATATTACCAGTGCATCATTATGAGGTTGAATGATTCCTTCTGCATCCTCATCATTGAAGGACAAAGTCCCCATGGGTGTATAATCTTGAGTTCGAGATCGTTTTTCTCTCACAATCGATGTTTTAGTGCATTTAAGCACTGGTCCTTGAGGGGTATCGGCGCCGTCGATGATCATGTGAATGACGTGTTATGGTTCTTCTTGTTCGTTTTTTTGCCGAAATCTCTATTTTTAAAATGGTTCTTCGCCCTATCGCTCAGAAATTCTTGAAGGTGCCCTTTGTTAAATAACTGGGCTACTTTCTCTCTTAGTTGCCTGCAATCTTCCGTTCTGTGGCCATGGGTGCCATGATATTCGCACGTTTGATTGGGATTCCTCTGGGCAGGATCGGTCTACATGGGTCGAGGCCATTTAGTGTCTTTGATGCGTCCGATAGTTGATACGATGGCGGATGCATCGACGCTGAAGTTATATTTCGATAATCGAGGTGCTTCCTTAGATCTGGCAGGCCTATCGAAACTGCTTATGTTTATCAGCCCTCGGGATCCATGACTTCGATCGCTTCTTTTGTTATTTTGGCTGAGGTTATGTCTCGATTCACTGACTCTGTGGCTTCCGTTGTACGGTTGGTATCGATCCCCAATCGGACCTTGTTCCCGATTAGTAACCCTTCGAACAACGGGTTTAGACCCCAATTGATCATCTTCGACCCTAATTTTCGATTGGTACCGATTGTGCACGTCGGCCCATGTGATGGCTGGGTATTTGATCAGGTTATGCTTTAGTCGTCGTGAAGCCGTCGAACTTTGCTCGTTCAAATCTTGAGTGAAAGCCTGAACGTCCCAGTCGTCTGTGACTGGTGGCAGGTCCATTCGTTCCATTTGAAAACAAGATATGAATTCCCTCAGCATCTCGTTATCCTTTTGTCTTACCTTGAAGAGGTCTGACTTTCTTGTTGCGACTTTTATGGCGCCGGCATGTGCTTTCACAAAAGAATCTGCTAACATGGAGAACGAGTCGATGGAGTTTGGCGGTAGGTTGTGATACCAAATCATTGCCCTCTTCGAGAGGGTCTCTCCGAATTTTTCTAGCAACATAGATTCGATTTCATCGTCTTCTAAATTATTGCCCTTGATGGCACATGTGTAAGAAGTGACATGCTCGTTGGGATCGGTTGTTCCGTTATATTTGGGAATTTCTGGCATACGAAATTTTTGGGGGATTGGTTTCGGGGCTGCGCTCGAGGAAAAGGATTTTTTCACGAATTGTTTCAAATCCAACCCTTTTATCATTGGTGGAGCTCCCGGGATCTGATCGACCCTAGAGTTATAAGTTTCTACTTTTTTATCGTTGGCTTTGACTCGCTTTGTGAGTTCCTCGAGCAATTTAGCAATTTCAGGAGTAGTCCCCGATTCTTGCTCATTTGACTTCACTATGGCTGGTTCCGTTACGTGGGTGATTTCTCGGGGTGGATTGGGCTCCGGCCTGCTTTGTAGCTGGGTTTGGCTCTGCAACTGAGCTATTGCTGCCTGTTGGGCTTACAACATTTCGAAAATCATACGCAAGCTAACACCGTTTTCCTCGACGTTATGAGTATCTCGAGTCGCAGACCGAGTACCACCATGGATGCTATTCTCGGGTTCAGCATGTAGGTTCGCCTCAATGGCTACATGCGAATTGATATCAATTGGCACTCCCATTCGAGCTACAACTGTGTTCACGAGTGGTCTTTCAGTACCGGGTGTCAAGTTATTATTTTCGTCTTGATGACCGGCCCCGTTATCGATTGGTGAAGCCATTTGATTGATAGTTATTCGTAGCTGATCCAAAGTTCAAGATGTTTTCGGAAATAAGCGCAAAACACAATGGCGTATTTTTTCAGATTCGTATCAAATAACTACTGTTATCCTTGGCCCCACGGTGGGCGCCAAACAGTTTACCCGAAAAATGGATAGAGTTAAATTTATACGTAGTTTCAAGGATATGTGGCGTAACTTAATACAAATTGTACGGATAAATCAAAATATAAATATGGATTGCAGAGAATGCGAAATAGATAAGGTTGTAAAGAAAATGAATCTTAGGACTCAACAAGTAGAATCAATTTAAGAAGCCTGAAAGAAACGATTGTTTACTATGGGAGAATATATTATTTTTATTACAATGTAAGCGTGGAAAAACTCCTCTTTTCATAAATGATAACCATGCCATTTATAGTAGAGGGACCTTGCTCTAAGCATAATAAAATATACTTAGTAGGAGACCCATGATAAATTAGCCTTTTTACAATTTCTGCCAAGATTCTCGCTAGTGGGATTGCAACGACTTTTGTCTGTGAGCTCGATCTTGCCTCGAGCCCTCGATCTTGGTTTGAGCTCGATTCTGACTCGAGCTCTCGATCTTGGCTCGAGCTCGATTCTTACTCGAGCTCTCGAATTGATTTGGGGTCAATGTTGGTTGGTCTCTGGATCATAAGCAAGATAGCTTTACTCTGCATCATAGTTCGATTTGGATTCGAGATCGATAACGATATCGAACTCGACACGGATCGGTCCCTCGGGTTTGAGGCTTGTTTGTTCTATCTTCGGAGTCTCAGTTCGATCGATCATCGTTCGAACTCAATTGGACGTGCGAAGACCGAAATCTATTTCGTCTGTATACAATATACGTATTAGTTTTCATCATTTTGAATATATACTTTTTCTTTTAATTTTATTTTATACTTTACACACATGTTTTAACTCTAATTGTCTTTTTTAAAAAAATATTTATTTATTGACACGGGTTTTATGTGTGACACACGAAATGCACATATGGGATGAACATGTAACGCACGCAAAAGCTAATTTTATTAAATTTGTTTGAGACTTCTCATTAAGGTTTAACTTTATGCCATTAGTTTTATTGAACCACCTCTAGTGTGCTCAAGCATGGGAACGATGTACCGTAAGGAACACTTTATTCTTCTTAATAACCTATACAACACGAATCGATTAGTCAGGCAAATAAATTTCAATACCAAACAGTTAAACTGAAAGGAGGACGCAGTTGTCATTACCCTTTGAGCAAATATAGAATTGGCCCATCGACCAAAATTAATTGTAATCGCTAGCTAAAAAGTATATAAAATATGTATATTATATAGAACGACTAAAAAAATATACTCCGTATTTATCTTACCCTTTCTTCTCAAATGATAAAGGGATTATAGATATCCTATATATCGTTGAATTGTCACTTCATTTGGTTAAGTACCGCAGTAATTTAATGGCTGTACATGTTGACCATGCTATATTTTGGAAAAGAACTGCAACATAAATCAGAAGCGGCGGTGAATTATGGCCATTGGGATGTCTGGAGTAGTGTAATAAATGTTGAATAGGGATTAAGAGGAGCCTTATAGATGGCAATAATAAATGGACTCATTGCAAAAAGAGGAAAGGGGTAAAATAGAAGCAAAGTATACTACTACCACTTACTAAATTTTTTTGAATGTCTTTGTTTCAGTACTCGTATTTGTTTCAGTACTAGTGTTCCGATTAATCGGAATTTGTAGGTAAAAATAGCACGGGCTAGTCAGTTTTTGGACTGATAATTGAAAAATAGTCAGCGTTTGTAAAGTCATTAAAAAATAGTCACTATTTTGCTGAAACACGGAAAGTTCCAGTATAATATGGGGAATTACAGAGCTAATGTGTATAAACTTTCAGCATATTATGTTGGAACTGCATACGGAAAGTTCCAGCATAATATGTTGGATTATAGAGCTCATGCATATAAACTTCCTGCATTTTATGTTGGAACTCCAATACATTATTAAATTCTAACACATTATGCTGGAAGCTCATATGTAAAAAATTTAAACTCCAACATATTATGCTGGAATACTTCCGGATTTTTAAGGGTGTTTTTGTTCAGATTTTATCTTTACATGAAAAAATGGCTAATTTTCGACTATTTTTGAAATTCTGATTATTTTTCAATTACTAGTCGTAAATCTGGCTATTTTTATTTTTTTTCCAATTTGTATCGTATAAGGCCCAATAAAGGAGAATACGTTTTCTACTAGGATATTTTTTCCATTTTTAAGTTCTAACCCAAAACCTTTAATTAATTAAGGATGAACAAATCATATTTATCTCACCACAATCCCGGTCAAAATTTTGAATTTCACCCTTTGTTGTCCCTTTCTGAAATTCTGACCTCTTTAATATAGTGATTTCCAAATGAATAAATCACATGATGTCTGCCTATCTCATAGTAAGTTTCTCAAAAACAACAATTAAGTCCTTCCATTTTACCACCATAACCAAGCTATTGCAATGTGCTTAGTTTAAGTTATATAGATTAACAGTTGCAAAATTAACACTATCCATGAAAAAAAAGTAATAGCATTAATTATCATTTCTACTAGGTTAATTATAATATTTATTATAAAAATTTATCTATTATTACTTTATAAATGATATATTGGTATGATTGTCGTGCCACAAAATTAGGGATGGCTCAACAAAAGAGCGTCAATTCTTGAACAGAGGGAAAAAGGAAAATTATCGTAACCTCCAAATGTCATTAACACATTTGATAGGGCAAGTAAGCATAATGTCAAAATCATTGTCCATGTTTTTTTTTTTGTTTTGTTTTTGTTTTTTCTGTAAAGGCCTCGGATTAAGGCCTTGCTTGGCTCGACCATTTGAGCTAATATTACCGAGGGATAGAAAATAGTCAGATTTAGAACTGGTAATTGAAAAATAGCCATAGTTTTAAAAGTAATTGAAATTTAGTTACTTTTCATGTAAAGATAAAATTTGAACAGAAATAAAAATTCAAAAAAAATCCAGTATAATATGATGGACTTCGAATTTTTTATATATGAGCTTCCAGCATAATGTACTGGAATTTCAACATAATATGCGAGAAGTTTATATGCATGAGCTCCATAATCCAGCATATTATGCTGGAACTTTCTGTATGCTGGGGTTCCAATATAATATGCTGGAAGTTTATACGCAGGAGCTCCATAATCCTGCATATTATGCTGGAACTTTTCGTGTTTCAGCAAAATAGTGGCTTTTTCAATAACTTTACAAACGTTGACTATTTCTCAATTATCAGTTCAAAAAACTGGCTAGCCCGTACTATTTTCACAATATTATACAACTCTACTTTCGGCATAAATTATATTTCAAAAAGGTCCGCTTTTAGCTCTTTCACATGCTACTTAGTAGAGACGTAATTATGTGAAGTGAATTATCTCTTTTGTAGTAGATGTTGAACATGCAGTGCCCCATTGATTGAAGCCAGTGTTTTCAATAGTCGAATTTATCAAATTTAAACTTGAATTTCTCTCTAAGATGAATTTTCTTGAAGTGCAGTGGATATTTTAAAAATCACTATATTTTAGTAGTTTTAAATTGATGGCTAAATATAGTAATGGCTTCTAGTATAATTAAATGTCAAGACAAACAGATATAACATATATGCATCACAAAAGCTCACAACTCACTAGAGAAAGTTAAAATGATCCTAATATGATAACCACAAATGAATTGAACAAATGAGTTAGCTTGTGGGAGGTAGCAGGTGCACAGTAAACTTAGATGAGGTACGTATAAGCTGACTCGAACATCATGATTATAAAATAAAAAGATAAATGAGTGAAACAAATGTTTATTTCCAAAAGCACAAACAAAAAAAATAGAGTTTAATAAAATCAAATATAAAACAAGATAATCTAATTGTATTATTGCATATGATGTAGCTGCAGGTACATATGTTCCATAAAATTCTGTGGCTAACATAATTAAATAAGAACTTGCTCATGATTAGATTAGGAAATTAAATTATAAGGAGGCTTCCTGCACTTTTTTGGCTTAGCAAACTTGATTATAAAAATTCATTTAAAAAATGCAATTAGAATTTCATAATTTATGTTGCAATAAATGTGTTGCTATGTTCATTTCTTCGTGATACTGCATTTAAAACCATTAAATTCTTCAATACATACAAATTAAATAACACACATGAATGGACCTACCACCCCCCATTTCCTCTCCACTTTCCTCTCACCTCTCCTTTATATCTCCCTTCCCTTTTGCTATTCCTTTTTATCACACCATTAATACCTCAAAAAAATCACAACTTTTTTCCATCCCAAAAACAACTCTACAAACTACCCAAAAAAGTTAGATTCTTGATCAAATATAACAAGGGGTACTAAGCTATTATTATGGGCAAGAAAATGAATCTTGGTTCATGGCAATGGCCATCTTGTGCAAATTCCAAGACTCTATCTTTTAGAGCAAATGACAACAAGATTTTCAAGACTATAAATTCAATGTTTTTTGACCCTTCTGATCATGGGGTTGAAAATATTGAAACACCAGAATCTTGGTTCACAAATTCTTCAGAATCAGCTAGTTTTTCAACAGAATCTGATGATTTGTTAGGAACAGGTGAACCATTGGAAATGATCATAAAAGGGGTTCGTTCAGAAAGGCTTTTCTTTGAGCCAAATTGTACTAGCTCAATTTTGAATGAACAAAAACCAAGTCAAAATCAAGAACAAGCACTAGGGAAAGTAGAAGAAGCAAAAGAAGAAGATGAAGACTTGCCATTTAAACAAAGTGTAGCATTGGCTATGGAATCAGAGGATCCATATTTAGATTTCAAGAAATCAATGGAAGAAATGGTGGAAACACATGGGATTAAAGATTCTTGGAAATCATTACAAGAGTTATTAGGATGGTATTTAAAGATGAACGGGAAAGTAAATCATGGATTTATTGTAGGTGCTTTTGTAGATTTGCTTGTTGAGTTTTCTATAATCCCTCCAACTAATTGTACTTCTGATTCATTTACTACTTATTCTTCTGCTGCTTCTTCTTTCTCTTCTCCTCGGACTTCAATAGGACATAAGGAGATTGAGGAGCAAGAAAAGAGGGGGAGTAGTTCCTTAGTATGATAACTACTCAACTGTCATTTTGTGTAAATTATTAATTGTTTAGGTTAAAGGGAAAAAATATACATATTGCAAATAAATATCCATCACATTTTCTCCCTTTTTAATCTCATCCCTTGCACTAACATAAATTCCAACATGTATACTCCAAATTAACTTGAGATTAGGTGGATCAAAGGTAAATTGAGGTTATGTTCAATAGGTAGTTCAGTATTTTTAACAATTTTTTTTTTAAAAAAATATGTCAAATTTTCTATTCATAATTTTCATAATACATAATTCAGTAAATGCTGGATTCGTCTCTAAGCGAATACCCCATAAATGCAGTGAATATCACCAACCTAATCCATTGGTCCTTCTCGTGCATTCCATTAGAGTGATGTTACTTTTAGCAAAATATCATTATACTACCATTCAATGAGTTTCGCAAAATATCATTCTACCACACGGAAACGGCTCAACAGTAATATATTTAGTGTAATCTCATAAATGGATCTGAAATAAAAGATAGTATGTGTGTAGACCTCCCCTTAGAGACGATATTTCCGATAAGCCTTCGGCTCCACACGGGAAACGGCTCAACTATAATATATTCAGTGTAATATCACAAACGAGGTTTGGGAAGAATAATGTGTACACAGACCTTGCCCCAACCTTGTGCACGTAAAAGGTTGTTTATGGTAAACCTTCGGCTTCACATGCGAAACGGCTCATACATCATAAATTTTCTACAGGCATGTGTTAGATTGAATTTCACAAACCTACAAACACTAACTTTTCTGTCTTGTCAATGTCATGATCAAGATAATGTTTGGCAACATTAAATGAAGCACAATAGTTAGACAATGAAGATTAAGGTGTATATCATTGATATACAACATCAAAAGAAGAAGCATGTGTTCATTGATAGGAATTTGTGCCAAAAATCTCTAATGATGTGATTAATTATGTGGTGTGAATGAGAATCAGTTAAAAGTAGTTTTCTATACAGCCTGGATAACGAGGATTATATAAGTTAGGACCATGTTGTACCCAATGTCTTGTCTTTCAACTATATTGCCCACTATTGTCTGGACATTTTCTCTGACTTTAAGAGTTATGCCATGCATTTTACATGATATTCAAAGGGAGATGCTGAAAATTGTATAAAAAAAACATGGTTTGTGAAAGGTGCATTATGAAAGCATAAATTGTGATTTGTGAAGCTGTAAATCTTGGTTTGGCATGATTTGTTAATTAGGTACTCCAACTTACCCAGTGACAGTCCTATCTTGTATGCGTAAGAAGATTCTTCTCCTGCTTCAAATATTTGTCTTTTTCAGTCGATCGAATTTGTTTCAAAATATTTTGACATTTCAAGAAAAATCATTTAGTTTCTCTTATTGTTCCAACTAGTATTTGTACCCGCGCGTTGCGCGGAAAATATTTTGTGCTATCTTGACACTTGGCTTAATCTTATGAATAACTGTTTTTGGTCCTAAAATTGCTAAGTGACTTTTTATTATGCTGTCACTTAGCTTAATATGATGTCCTTGTCTTTCATTTTATTATTTTATATATATATATATATATATATATATATATATATATATATATATCTCATTTAATATAACATAGATTTCTTACTTCGTCCAAAATATATGAATATTATTATCTTGTAAAAAAATGTATCAATATTTTGATTATTTACTTTCTACATTATATGGAATAAGATTAGATTTTCTTCTATTTTGTTTTCAAAATAAAGTTTTGATATTTACATATTTTACATCGTCCAAAATATATGTTCTTTTATTATTTGTGTAAATATATCAATATTTTTAGAATAACTTTTCTACATTATATGGAATAAGCAATTAGACTTTTCTTGTATCTTATTTTCAAACTTTTTTGTTTTTTATTTTTAACTATGTTGCTTGTAATTATTTCAAATTCAAATTAGACTTTTCTTCTATATTTAAATTCAAATTAAAAAAGAGTAACTAATATTATTATTACTATTATATTTTTATTATTAATATTATTATTATTACTATATTATTATTATTATGTTATTATTATAATTAGATTATTATTATTTAATTCTCTTTATATATATATATATATTTGAATTTGTATTATTATTATTATTATATTATTATTTACTTCTCATATATATTATATATGAATTGATATATTTTTATTTTTTATTTTTATAGATAATAATAAGATATATATATTTATTAATTCAAGTAGTGTAACCAATTAACTCAAAATTTAAAATTAAAAATAAATAGTTAGAAAGGTAGTTTATTTTGTCTTAACATTACCACTTGGCTTTTTGTGGTTATGCCACTTGTCATAATATATTGCTTTTGCTTCTCCTATTCTATATGCTTAATTATTATTATTATAATATTATTATTTACTTCTCATATATATTATATATGAATTGATATTTTTTTATTTTTTATTTTTATAGATAATAATAAGATATCTATATTTATTAATTCAAGTAGTGTAACCAATTAACTCAAAATTTAAAATTAAAAAATAAATAGTTAGAAAGGTAGTTTATTTTGTCTTAACATTACCACTTGGCTTTTTGTGGTTATGCCACTTGTCATAATATATTGCTTTTGCTTTTCCTATTCTATATGCTTAATCTTATGAATAACATTTTTTTGGTCCTAAAATTGCTAAATGACTTTTTATTATTCGGTCACTCGGCTTAATATGATGTCCTTATCTTTTATATATATATATATATATACCTCATTTAATATAACATAGATTTCTTATTTCGTCCAAAATATATGAATTTTATTATTTTGTAAAAAATATATCAATATTTTGATTATTTACTTTCTACATTATATGGAATAAGATTAGACTTTCTTCTATTTTGTTTTCAAAATAAAGTTTTGATATTTACATATTTTACATCGTCCAAAATATATGTTCTTTTATTATTTGTGTAAATATATCAATACTTTTAGAATACGTTTTCTACATTATATGGAATAAGATTAGACTTTCTTCTATTTTGTTTTCAAAATAAAGTTTTGATATTTACATATTTTACATCGTCCAAAATATATGTTCTTTTATTATTTGTGTAAATATATCAATACTTTTAGAATACGTTTTCTACATTATATGGAATAAGCAATTAGACTTTTCTTGTATCTTATTTTCAAACTTTTTTATTGTTTTATTTTTAACTATGTTGCTTGTAATTATTTCAAATTCAAATTAGACTTTTCTTCTATATTTAAATTCAAATTAAAAAAGAGTAACTATTATTATTATTATTATTATTATTATTATTAATATATTATTATTACTATTATATTATTATTACTATTATTATTATTATTATTATTATTACTATTATTATTATTATTATATTATTATTATTATTTAATTCTCTCTCTCTCTCTCTCTCTATATATATATATATATATATATATATATATATATATATATATATATATATGAATTGGTATTATTATTATTATTATATTATTTACTACTCATATATATTATATATGAATTGGTATTTTTTTATTTTTCGTTTTTATAGATAATTATAAGATATCTATATTTATTAATTCAAGTAGTGTAACCAATTAACTCAAAATTTAAAATTAAAAAAAAAAAGTTAGAAAGGTAGTTTATTTTGTCTTAACATTGCCACTTGGCTTTTTGTGATTGTGCCACTTGTCTTAATATAGTGCTTTTGCTTCTCCTATTCTATATAGAAGATTAGTGAAGTGTTAAGTAAATGAGATGTTAAAAAACTAAATTGAGCATTTTAATACTTTCATTATTAAAGTTGTCAAATATTTTTCTTAGAAGTACGCAAAAACTTCAAAAAACAAATAATATGGAAGGCAGCACGAAGAGGATAAATCAATTCTGGACAAATAGCAATGATTACGAGAAAACAGTAAAAAAATTGAAATAGACAATCCTGAAAATTGAGTTGTGAAATCAAGACTACCAACATGCTTTCTCAACCCCCTATTTTTCCTCCTGCACTCCTTTTACGAGGCTAAGGTACTCAGTAAAAAATAGAAGCACGAATTCCTCAAACAGTGCTGTATTGAAAAGGAAGCAAACATAGAAACTATTTGACTATTTCATCATTGAAAAGGAACCATGACAACATTGCTTTATAATGAATAGTTGTACCAATCTTGCACATGCATATAGGAAAACAAAACAGTGCCTCATCCAGAATGAGGTCACTATTAACTGACACCAAATGACCAAAGTTTTCATTCACTTCTTTCTTTTTTCTGTTTTTTCACCCGGTGTCGTTTACTCGTATTGAGGCCCGACTAAATCTGAAATCGAGTCGGGAAGTCCTATATTGTAAGCAGAGGCAAACCTATGTGTAATCTTGAGGGGTTACTGTACCCCGTAAACTTCGGCAGAAATCTTTTTTATATATACTTAGGGGCACTGGTTGAGCAGGATATTAGTGCCTCCCTGAGTCCGCTTCTGATTGGAAGTAAAACGCTGCTGATATTCGAGACTTTGGTTAAGGATAAAAAGGTACTTACTATCTCACCACAACAACATTTGTTGGTCATTCAATTGTTTCTTGTCACATCACCATCATCCATTGTCCAAAAGAAGCACAATCCGACCACCTGCTTTCTACAGTAGTCTGCCAATATTGCATTTAAAAGAGTGGTAGAGAAAGAGGATTTGGTGTGGGTGAGGAGATGTGGGGACTCTTTTGATCAAAGTTTTTGAAATCCTTTTGCATATGAAAGAACTAGGAACATGCAAATGTACAACTACATGATTAGGCTGATACAGTTAACACAAGGAAGCATGCAATGTACAACATGCATGATTAGGCTTATAAAATACAGCATACAAGGAAGCATCCTTTCCTGCAACCACAACTTTGCTGCCTGTCAAACAGGTTGAATCCACAAGCAGTGGCCCATCTAGCATAGATGCAGCGATTTCGGTCAAACCCGTTGCATCTAATTAAGCTTCATTGCCACAACTAAATGCAGAAAACAGACATTAAATCAAGACATGGAAACTTGACAAGTTATCGGTGTAACTCTAAGCAATCAATCCAAAAGTAAACTGAAAAAGAACTACTCAGCATGCATTGCACAGCAAAAGCATAATTTTTAAGGTTGACACAAGAGATGCAGAAGATCTCTTTACATGGCCAGTCTATATTTCTTCTCTCTTGCTCCTGGAACCAACAAAACAGACTCACTGCCAATTTATAATGATAAGTTTCAACACCCTCATCAAATTGCTAAGAAGTTTTACTTCATTGCTGTAAGGAAAGATCTCTAGCTTGACATAAATTTTCTCGTGCCCTATATCACTGGATGTTAAGGCATTTAAGAAACATATACACATGCATTATCGACTTACAATTTGGATACTGCTTCATCCTAACATCTTTCCGATGACAAGATATGAGACATTATCAAGAAATTCACATCCAAGCACATGAAGTGTCGAGATGTCACATACACAACCATCATCACATGCATTCCCACTTAGAACTGGATTATCAAAAGATAGACCACATTTCAAACTGCAATTTGTGTGCCACTGGTCTTTAATTTCGAACAGATTTATCCTTGTTCCATTTTCTAAGAGAAACTGCAGAATTAAGTGCATCCCCAATCCAAAACTAAAGGTAATGAACCTACCTGGTTAGTGGAGAAAAATGTATATTTTCTGGTAGCTCCATTGGAAAAGGACAGACCAATCTAGCAAATTTACAACTCTAAGGCATAGGTCTACTGATATTACCTATCTCCTGGTCTGTAAGGAAATGACAAAACATGCCAATGTAAAAGGCATTTAAACAGCTCCTACATTGATATGGTACCTAAATATCTTTCTAGACTCCACAACTTAGTACTTAATCTTCTTAATGTTTAGAAGAATGACTTGGTTCTGACAGTAAGTGTAGTGATTTAAGTTCCACTATGAATAAACATAGCTCAAGAGAGCCATAACAAACATACAGTAATAAGGTTGGTAGGCTCATAAACAATAAGAAGTCCCCTTTCGAATTGAAGATAGTCCCACAGAAACCTGTTTCACATGTAAAGGAAAAGCAAACAATTTTTAACAACAGCCAAAACTCAGTGATTGATATTCAGCATGATAGCAGGAAACTCATTACTAGGTAACCTCAAAACTTTCAACAAATTGCATCTCTTATCCATCGTCAGGACTAAGGAGACGAGATAAAGCTTAATCAG
Source organism: Nicotiana otophora (assembly GCA_000715115.1). NCBI lineage: Eukaryota > Viridiplantae > Streptophyta > Magnoliopsida > Solanales > Solanaceae > Nicotiana > Nicotiana otophora. The sequence continues at coordinate 108,253 of AWOL01S0003717.1, forward strand.
AATCCTCAAAATATTCTCCTTCATCAGATGGCTCATCAAACGAACGCATGTCAAGCTGGTAGCGAAGGATCCCCCCAATGCCACCAAATCCTCGACAGAACTGTGACCCCTCTTGAGACCTGTTAGTGACAAACTCAAGTGAACAACCAAAGTTTTTGTACTCATTGGCAAACCACTCCAATAGTGGCATTTTGTCCTGGACCTCCAATTCAGCTGAGGTGTCAGGATCCTTGAAGTTGCTGTGATCAGCCTCTTGGTCCTTGTTTAGGTGCCTAATGACAATCTCATTAGTAACACTATTTTTCAGCGCATAACGGTTTATATCAAGATTTTCCCAAACAACAAGAGTTTCAACAGCTCCCATCTCAAGAGCTTTTATTGTGTCATCCACACCAAATACATACTTTCCAGTATCTTGACTGATTTCCTCAAAGAATTTCCCTATCAAGCGCTTTTCTTGTATAAACTTCACATTCGCAAGAATCTCAGCAGATAGCTCAATAGCTTGATTGAATCCATTTTCCCCACCATAGGACACATCAACCACATTAAGTATCTTTGTTTGTAGGCGTTGATCAAACATATCAGACTGGCTCAGCTCTGTCTTGAAATCAGCTGACCCAGCAAGTATTAGTCCAGATACATTTGGCTGACTAGTGGCTGGATTAATGAAGAACTGAGTAGCAAGCTCTGCTGTCTTCCTCACATAGTTATGACGTTTCTCCATTCGAAGACGAGCAAATCGCAGAGCTGATTGACCTCCTCTTCCATGCTTCTTGGGAAGGTCAACAGTGAATTTATGAAGGACTTCCCTGGTGTTGCCACTTAAGGTTCCAAAAAGAGTGCCATTACCATCCATGACAATGAAACCAAACTTCTCATCTGATTCCAAGAGCTCGCCCAGAGGTTCCGTATGAAACTTGTTGTCACATAGGTACAGAGATGCATTTATTGGCTTAAAAGGTGTAAGGTCAAAGGTGACCTTCTTTTCCTTCCCATCGTCAGTCATTATAGTTCCAGTATAAAGGACCAACCCATTAGGAGGTACCTTATTATACAGCTTAAGCCTCTGTTGGGCAGACGTTATTGCACCAAGGACGGACTGACGATTTACTCTGCTCTTAATATTGGATGCAGTACCATATTCTTCTGCCAACATCCTTGTTATCCGAGATATCTGATCACCAGGAGGTATAATAAGAGAGATCATACTGGTACCGTTTCCTCTTGCAGATTCCATGGCTTTGATTAACTTTTTCATTTTCCATATCTCAATATTCTTGTCATTTTCTTGGCCATCTGCCATTGCAAACTGCTACTACCACAAGCTGAGCTACAGATTAATCTGACCTAGGAGACATATTGAACACAAATTAGAGTCTACATCGACCATGAATGTAAAATTCAGGAGATAAAAGAAAAACATAATGTAAGACTAGAAACTACAGGTGCGTTCTGAAGTACTTATTTCTGAGATTTCAATTAAGGACCTTCATTAATGAGCAAAAATATTCACAATCCCGCCTAAACAATCAAAACTAATTAAAACAGATAATACACATTTTTCAGCACCTTTGAGGCTTGAGGTGCATTAGCTGTCAACATGGTATAGTGGGAAAATAGCATTTAGTCATCCAACGGCATTTTTTCTACCATTACGAACTGTGTACACAATAACCTGAAATCTTATTGGTTTATCTTGAGTTGACATGTTCCATATGCCATACGCTGAGTTCTAGATATATATAAGCTATTCAGCTATGTCTTCCCGCAAAATTAAAATTGATCAAACACAAATGAGTATATATTAGTTAAACCCAACCAACCCACCCCTCACTACCAAAAAACGAACGCCATCCCTTGAAATATAGAAGAGGAGTACAACAGGACAATATGCGTCTTAAGAATTAGCAGCTACCAGGCCCGTGTCGAATTACGAGAACCCTCTATTGTCTTGCCATCAGAATACCTTCAAAACTAGCTTCACCTTTGCTTTTATAGTGCCTGGACTCTTCATCTGGCACAATACTTCCATGTCAAATGGGTATGATATGTATGTTAATAACTCATACAGATGGTTCAATATCACTTATGATCTATTTTGACGGAGACATTTTGGTTGTAAGAGGAGATTTCATACCAATACAATTCAAATTTTTAAATACTACAAAAGTTCATGTAGTAGACAGGTTTCCTAGTTGTGAGAAACTGCCCGAGCAAAGAAATGTAAGTTCAGCAATACAATAAGCAGAAAATCAGAACTCATGTCTCTAGGTTGAAATGTACACCAGGTTTCCAATGTTAAGGACAAAGCACTTCTATAAATCTCTGAAGAAACAACCCTAGAACAACAGAGGTACCTCACAAGACCAATATAATTATTGCACGCAGGTAGAAGACAATATAAAATTTCCATGGAATCATCAATAAACAAACTTTTTTCACCACTAGCCTTAAAGATAACTAGATGTATAAAAAAAAACCTCCTTTTATCAACAGGAGTTATCCAATCAGGTTTTGTTTATCAAAAACTAACCAAAACTATTTCCCAATCAAGTTTTTACACTAACTAAAACTACTTTTTTGATATTCTGCAAACCATAAAACCAGAACAAAAAGAGATTGCCTCCTTCACATATTCATTTGGAAGTCATTACATAAATCGTGAATCTTATTTTAGTGGTCAAAGAAGTGGGAGGAGAACCACGAGATCTCAAGTTCAAACCTCAGCAAAAACAAAAAAAAACATTAGGTAATTTTTTTCGTCTGCCTAAGCCTTGGTAGGTAGAGTTACCCGGTACTTGTGCTAACGGGAGATTGCAGGTATCTAGTGAAATTCGAGGTGCGTGCTAGCTGGCCTAGATACCACCGCCATCAAAATAATAAAAATAAATCGAGAATCTTATTCAACCATAGCTCTAGTAATGATTTCCCACACATATAGTACTATCATCAAGATTGATACAGCAGCAAAATCTACAGTAAATCAACCCACAAATAAGACAATCAATTGAAGATACTGGGAAGCTAAAATACAAAAAATTCAAGAATCCAAGCAAATCACTTCCTATCAATTATTTTAGAGTGATTCAAACAATTGATTAGTTTAATAGAATAAACCCCATATTAAAATTAGAAGCTAAACTATGAAAATCCAAGCTAATTTTAAGAGAGAAGAAGGGTACACGTTACCTGTTGGAAGCAGCAGTCGCAGTAGCTCGAGCAAAAGCTGGCTGTGGGAAAATTGTGGAAACCCTTTTGAGCTAGTATTTATACGCTAGAATAATTTATTTATAATAAATGGATAAAAAGTTTGTGTAAAGAGCAGTAGCTGGTCCGTAATTTCAAAATACTAAAAAACTGAATTTTATTACTGTCAATCTGAAAGTTTACATTCCAGTATATCTTTTTTTTTTTTTTTTAAGAAAAAAGTATTTTATTGATAAACATTGCAGGTTATAATTATGTTTATCCCTTGATTCTTTCCTGTGATTTGTTATTCGTAATTCGAGGGCTTTAGCGGCGTATTTTTCGAACGTAGGATGATATGCATCTTCTTGATGTATTTGATGATCAAGAAGCATGTAACAACACTCCATTAGGATCTTGAATGTTGTTAAAACTTTAAGCAAGACATATTTGATATGATCGTATATTTGATTTCTTTGTGCATATTCCGGGAGTTTATGAAATTACTGAGATGAACTCCCTTTTCGAGATATTCCAGTATATCTGATTTTTACTATTATTTATAAATTATACTACTTAATATAAATCGTAAATACTTAATGTTGTCCTTGTTTGTTCATTTTATATTTCACGGTTGACCAATTTTCAGAACTAAATCAAATTAAGTTAACTCGTTTCTAATTAAAATTGAAATATTTAGAAGTTACATAAAATATATTAGTACTTCTCATATCAAAATGTGAATAAATATAGTTTAAAATAGGGAAAAAGGCTGGATTTGCCCCTGTACTTTCGTATATAGTTTACATTTATCCTCCGTTTTATTTTTCGTTTAAATCCATCCCTACCGTTAGCAAAGTAAACAAAAATACCCCAAACCCTAACGGTTGTCCACTATGGCAATCCAGTCATTCAAAGTTATACAAGTGTCATTTCCTTATTGGACATGTTTTAAAACTTGTTTTCTTAATAATTTCTCTTATTTTGAAATATATTTTTATTGGTGGGTCCCTCTTCCTATTTATTTTTTTCCCGTTCTCTTTCTTTTTCGTCTCTCTTCCCACAAAGTCTTTTAATCAACGCATCGGCAAGGTGAATGAAAATTATTTTTCTGGAATCCACACATGATTTTAACTTTGAAAGATTATCTCTTCTTTCATGTATGAATCCCTTACTTTCTTTCTTTTTTCTTTTCATGAAGTAGGTAGAATTAATGAGATTTTTAGAGGCTTCAAGAGCCAGTATAACAAACATGCTTTAAGTTTCCAATTCTTGCTACCACCAGTGCCTGCCCATTCTCCTCAGCAGTTGCAAATTTCTTTGTATTTAATTCACTTTTTATAAGCTGCCAATTTTCAACTTGAATATTTCTTTGAATTCACCCTTTTATAATGCATTAAATCTTTTTGATATTTTTACTGCTCATCAATTTGTGGACGGTGGAGTGAACCATATATATTGCCATGGAAGAAGTTGCAAACGTATCTGTGGAAGGACAAAAGACTTTGCTTGGGAAGGATTACACTAAGCTAGAAACCTTCATGAATGATAATTTTGATCTAAGAAAGTAAAACATTTGTGGGAAGTGGGAAGGTAAAACAGACCCACCACCAACACCGCCCGATGGTGGCGCGTTTTGAGTTTGTTTGAGGAGCCGATACAAAAAGGAAAGAGAAAGAAAAATAAATGGGAATTGGGAACCACTAATAAAAATGTATTTCAAAATAAGAGAAATTATTAAGAAAAGAAGCTTTAAAACATGTCCAATAAGGAAATGACACATTTATAATTTTGAGGCATTGGGTTGCCACGGTGGACAACCATTAAGGTTAAGGGTATTTTTGTTTACTTTGCTAACGATAGGGACGGATTTGAACGAAAAGTGAAACAGAGGATAAATATAAACTATATACGAAAGTAGAGGGACAAATCTAGCCTTTTTCCCTTTAAAATATTGATCGAATTTTACTTGCTTCGACTCTGATAAGTAAAATGTGATAAATATTTTGAGAGCAAAAGATACTAATTATTAAGTATTTGACAGGCTAATTAAGTTAGGTTGGTTTTTGCTCAGATGTCAAAATATATTTTCTTTTCTTAATGATGTTGTTGAGGCAAGTTTGCGGTATCGCGATTATTTCAGCTGGTACCTATAATATTCTACCAAATTTATCGAATAATTTTGGCTACCAAAAATTATTTTTACTGGAATTTGAACCAAAGTCTCTATGAATTTCATCTTACTTCATTAATGACGAGGACAAAAGTCCAAATATCATGGGAAAAATATTTAATTGATGTTTTCTAAAACATTTAATAGATGTGATAAACAAAGTAACTGTATTTCCATGTATTAGGTTTCTAGATCTTATACCTGTATAGGAAAAAATACGACATGACACGTGGTCGCTTAAACGAAGGATACGTAGAATACAAGATGGGGCTGGCCACCGAAAATAGCTATTCCACTTGTCACCGGAAGGAATAACGATCATAAAAGGAGTATTGAATGCTTTGCATCCGGTAACATTTAATACAGAATATTTTGCAGCATCAAGGATGATGGCCCGTTATAAGGAATTTGGTTTACGTCTAATATTACATCTTCATCAATGGCCCTCATAATTGACATGAAAGAAGGGCATGATTCTAGGACTTCCTTCCCTAGACATAACTATAAATAGAGGGCTCAGTTATCATTGTAAAGGACACGAATTTTCTGGCTAACTTACAATACATTCTATACAGCATTTTAATACAATTTTATCTTCTCGCTTTTGATCTCATCATTGTTGTGCCCGGAAACCCTATTCCCGGACTCATCAGTTCTGTCGTTCCATCTACATTCAAAGGCTAAGTATTTTATATTTTATCAGTTATTTTATTATTTTTTGGATCAAATTAATTCACTTGTCTAGAAATCACGAATAAATTCAACTGTACCGTCTTACAGGTAAACAGTTTGGCACCCACCGTGGGGTCTAGACAGTCATGCGATTAAATTGATCCTTGCCTTTCTTACTAACGTGTTTGATTATTTTGTCTTAGCAAAAATCACAAAAGAAATGGCAGATAACACTGTTAACAGCATACGTAACCCTGAAATTCAAGGGAAGCAGCCTCATTTCGAGGATTCAATCAATGACACTCGCAATGAGGGGAATGACGCCACACCAGGGCATGACGGGCGGTACCCTCGACAGGTTCGGGAGACGACTCCTGATGATGCTGATGAGGAGCATGTAATGCAGTGGGGGTCCTACAAGAGCAACATGCAATCATTCTAGGCTATCTCACGCGACATGATCAGGTTATGACGGAACTAAAGCTAGGGCTATCAAGTGCTTCAAATAATATGAACAGGCGAGATCCAATTCCTCCCGATGTTCCCGCAAACCAAACAACGCAGAGAGTCGACAACAACACTCTCAGGGACGAAGTTAGCTCCAACGGGGCCAGGGGGAGTAGATCCGGCCTCAACAACGGTAACGATCCGTTCAAGGAGGAACTTTTGCTGTTCATGAAGGAAGCAAATGCCCGCATAGATCAAATCCTGGGTGCGCCACCAGTATTGAAAGGCCCGAACTCAAAGAAGTATATTCAATTACCGTACAAATAGAGTGCGGCCCCGGAATTAATCCCGAAGCGATTCAAAATTCCCGAAATGCTGAAGTATGACAGAACTTTAGATCCACAAGAGCACATTACCACCTACAACATCAGTGAAAGGAAATGATTTGGCTCCTCACGAAATTGAGTCCGTGTTGCTAAAAACATTTGGTGAGACTCTCACGAGGGGAGCTTTAATGTGGAATTCATTATTGCCCGAGCATTCCATAGATTCCTTTGAGATGCTTGCAGATTCTTCCATCAAAGCTCATGTCGGTGCCAGAAAGGTATAAGCCCGAAAGGCTGATATATTCAAGATCACGCAGGAAGAATCCGAATTACTACGAGAGTTCGTTACCCGGTACTAGAAGGAAAGGATGTTACTACCGGCAGTCCCGGATGAATGGACGGCTGAAGCGTTCACCAAAGGTTTAAATCAGAGAAGTTCGGACGCTTCCCCGAAGTTGAAAGAAAGTCTGGTCGAGTTTCAAGCGATGACTTAGGGATTTCCACAAACCGGTATGAGTCAAAAATAAGGATCGAAGACGATCAGGTTGGCTTTCTATTGTCGACCAAAGGACAGGAGAAGAATGGAGAAAAAATGAAAGATGATATTGACACGGATAGACGGACTTCGAGGGGCCGAGTTTTGCCCTACGAGCGAACAAGAGGTCGTGACAGGAGCTTCCGGCCAGCAGACAAGTTCACCATTGATAGAAGGATTGCTCGTGGCCGGAACAATAGATCGCTACAAGATAGAGAAATCTCGGGGTCGCGAGATTCTTCTTACCCAAAGTTGTCGGAGTATTAACTTCAACGTCAGTGTGGTGAAGTTGGTATCAGCCAGCATGATTCCCAAGACCTATGAAATCTGATCCCAGTTAGAGGGATTCCAATTTATGGTATGAATACCATGGCACTAACGAACACCGGACTGGGGACTACCGATATCTTCGGGAAGAAGTGGCAACACTGTTAAAGAATCGTCACCTCAGAGAATTATTGAGTGACCGAGCTAAAAATAATTATGGTCGGAACAGGGGCGACGCGAAAACCTCGAAAGCAGGAGAAGAACCCCCACTCCAAATGATCAACATGATCTTCAGAGGAAATGAAATTAACGGGGTCACCTTTTAGGCAGCGAAGAAGACAAAAGTATCGATAACTCATAGTAAAAGTTTTCGGGAAGACGATATCATATTTGCGGATGAAGATGCAGACGGATTACTGCTACCGCACAATGATGCACTAGTAATCTCTTTAAATGTGTTAGATTTTAAAATTAAACGGGTTTTAGTGGACCCAGGAAGTCTAGCTAATATCGTACAATGGAGAGTACTGGAGCAAGCTAAACTTACTAGAAGCATTATCCCGACAACAAAACTCCTCGCCGGATTCAACCTCGCAAGCGTGACAACCCGGGGAGAAATTTTGCTGCTTACGAACGCTGAGGGAGTAATGAAGACAACTCTCTTCGAAGTGGTAGATGGAGACATGGGGTATAACATCATCTTGGGAAGACCATGGATGCATGAGATAAAATTCGTGCCTTCAACATATCACCAATTGTTAAAGTTTTCGACACCCGAGGGGATCAAATAAATAAGGGGTGATCAACCGGCAGCAAGGGAGATAAATGCAATTTCGGTCTCCAGTAGCAAGGGAAAGGAATATGCGGCATAGAAATTACCGGAACCGGCACCTGCCCCCGAACCAAATGAAGTTAGCCCGGGGACAGAAGAGTCGGAACAGTACCAGGTACCAAGGTATTTTCAAGTACCAAAAGAGACAGACGAGACGAAGTCCATGGCAGAAGAACCGGAGCAAGTTGCGTTGTTCTAAGAATTCCTAGAAAGGAAATTCCATTTGGGAACATGACTGCACCCGGAGCTCAGGTCTGCTTTTATCGAATTCCTTAAAATTAACGCTGATTATTTTGCATGGTCACAGGAGGATATGACAGGAATACTGACGGAGATAGCCATGCACAAGTTAAGCTTGGATCCCAACATACCTCCGGTAAGGCAAAAGAAGCGCTGTATTGCCGAAGCAAGGAATAAATTCATCAAAGAAGAGGTAAACTATTTACTTAAGATTGGTTCAATCCGAGAGGTAAGATATCCAGACTGGCTAGCCAATGTAGTAGTAGTTCCTAAGAAAAATAATAAATTTCGCATGTGCGTAGATTATAAGGATCATAATAAGGCGTTCCTGAAAGACTCATTCCCATTGCCAAATATCGATCAAATGATTGGTGCCACAGCCGGGCATGAATTAATGAGTTTTCTCGATGCTTATTGTGCGTACAATCAAATCAAAATGAACTCAGAAGATAAGGAAAAGACTTTGTTTATAACAAATATTGGCATATATTATTACAATGTGATGCCATTCGTGTTAAAGAACGCTGTAACCACTTATCAACGGCTCGTGAATAGGATGCTCGAAAAATAAATAGGAAAGACTATGGAAGTAATATAGACGATATGCTCTGTAAGTCTTTGAATACAGGTGATCACCTGAAGCATTTGCAAGAAACATTCGATATCCTGAGGGAGAACAATATGAAACTTAACCCCGAGAAGTGTGCGTTCGGGGTCAGTTCGGGTAAGTTCCTAGGATTCCTATAGCCTGTTTGGCCAAGCTTTTTTGGGGAAAAAGTGCTTTTGGGAAGATGCAGAAGCATCTTCTGAGAAGCAGAAAAAAATAGCTTCTTCCCAAAAGCAGAAGCAGAAGCAGTTTTGACTTTTCTTCTTACTAAAAATGCCCTTAAAAAATATAGTATATACCAAAATAACCGTTAAACCTAATACTTAGAATATTAATGTATAAATATTTTTTATTATTTTTAGGATAATTTTCTAATATATAGTGACTTTATGGGTGAATGCTTTTATATTTATTGAATAATTTTTAATATATTTAACTTATATTAAAAGAATTAAGTACTTTTAAATTTTATTTTCATATTTTACTTAAATAAAATAAAAAGATTTAATTATTGCTTGTAATAACAAAATTTTAAGATTATTTATTTACTTATAATATTAACTATTAAGTAAATCTATTCATGTCCTTATTCGTAATTTGATACTTAAAAGCACTTTCTGAAAAGCTTGGTCAAACACAAATTATTGCTCAAAAGTGCTTTTCAGAGTGATTAGCCAAACACAAATTACTTCTCTCCAAAAGTATTTTTTTTCAAAAGCACTTATCAAAATAAGTTGATTTCTCCAGCTTGGCCAAACAGGCTATCAGTCTCACAAAGGGGAATTGAGGTAAATCCCGACAAAAACAAGGCCGTAGAGGATATCCCAGATCAATTGTCTAACATAAAAGAAGTCTAGAGGCGCACAGGGAGATTGACAGCTTTGAGCAGATTCATTTCCCGTTCATCAAAAAAATGTCATTGCTTCTTCGCACTACTCAAAAAGAAAAACAATTTTGAATGGACACCGGAGTATCAACAAACCTTGAAGGAGCTGAAGAAATATTTGTCAAGCCCTTCGTTGCTCTCAAAACCAAAAGAAGGTGAAACATTGCTAGTCTACCTCGCGGTTTCAGAAGTTGCGGTAAGTGCAGTTTTAGTCCGGGAGGACAAAGGTATGAAATCTCCCATTTATTACGTTAGTAAAATTTTAACGGGAGCAGAAACTCGCTACCCACATCTAGAAAAGCTGGCCTTAGCCCTCGTAGTCGCCGCTCGGAAGCTGAGGCCCTACTTCCAATGCCACCAGATAGCTGTGGTGACTACTTTCCCTCTAAGGAATATCCTCCATAAACCCGATCTCTCGGGTAGATTGGCCAAATGAGCCGTTGAAATGAGCAAGTTCGATATAAAATATAAACTGAGGACTGCAATTAAGTCGCAAGTCTTGGCTGACTTCGTGGATTTTAGTCCGGGACTATTGCCTCTGGCGGCCAAGGAGGCAATAATGGTGTCAGAATCGACATCGGGAGTTTGGACCTTATTTACGGACGGAGCTTCAAATGTAAAAGGGTCCGGGCTTGGAATAGTCTTGATCACGCCTTCGGGGAGAACCTTAAGGCAAGCCATCAGAACGTTTTCTTTAACTAACAATGAAGCAGAGTACGAAGCTTTGATTGCAGGGCTCGAATTGGCCCGGGGGCTTGACTCTGAAATCATCGAAATCAAATGTGATTCGCAGTTGGTGGTGAATCAGGTCTACGGAATTTTTGACACCAAAGAAGAACGTATGCAACAATACGTGATAAAAGTTCAGGCTTTATTGGCACGATTCCGAGAGTGGTCAGTTACTCATATCCCGAGGGAAGATAACGCGAAAGCAGATGCACTGACAAATTTGGGCTCATCGATAGAAGTCCAGGGATCGGAATCAGGAACGGTAGTACAACTGATGAACTTAGTCTTGGACACAGATGATTACTATAAGGTGAATTCGACTAGTTTGGTCTGGGACTGGCGAAACGAAATAATTGATTATCTCGAGCATGGAAAGTTTTCCGAAGACCCCAAAGCATAAAGAGCGTTACACGCCAAAGCTGCACGTTATAGCTTCAAGAAAGGCCAATTGTACAGAAAATCCTTTCAAGCCCGTTGGCCCAGTGCTTAGGAGCATCAGAAGCTAACTATGTCATGAGAGAAGTCCACGAAGAGATATGTGACAACCACTCAGGTGCAGATTCTTTGGTGCTGAAATTAGTTCGGGCAGGATATTACTGGCCCCGTATGGAACAAGATGCCAGAGACTTCGTATGAAAATGTGATAAATGCCAACGCTACGCACCACTAGTACATCAACCGGCAGAACCTCAACTGTCACGACCAAAATCCATAAAGGCCGTGATGGCGCCGGACACCACTGTTAGGCAAGCCAACAATAATTATTTAATTGGGTTCTCATTTTATCATTTTTGAAATCATATTTCCTTCAATTAAATAGTAAAGGATGGGGTTTACAAAATAAATAATAATATTTTTTAAAAATTCCAATACAATGCAACCCATAATCTCCCAAAAACCAGTGTCACGAGTGCATGAGCATTAACTAGGAATGTAAAATAAAAATACAACAGCTGTCCGGAATACAATCTGGACAGGAAAAATGTAAATACTCTGAAGGAGACTCTGCTGGCTGTGGACTCGTAACGTGGAATGCAACTCACCTAAGTGCCCGCAATAACCGCGCTTCTGCGCCCACAAGGCCACTAGACATATATGCACCTACACAAAAATGTACAGCAAGTGTAGCATGAGTACATAAATCAATGCGTACCTAGTAAGTATCCCGCCTAACCACGAAGAAGTAGTGACGAGGGGTCAACTTCGACACTTACTAAGGGCCAACAATATGATAATATGAAATTCTAATTAAGCATGATATATATAACAATAAAACTCAGAACAAGAAATAACTGAACAATTCATCACCATATTTAAGAACCCAAATCACTTCCTTCATTTAAAATAAATAATCTTTCAAATAATGAATTTATACCAATTATAAAAGGGACTTCCAATTCTATTATCACACACAAAATTCCACCGAGGACGTTCGGCCTGATCCAATATAAATATAAACTGTGCACTGCCGAGGGTCGAACGATACGAACCATAGATACATCTATTACCCTGCTCGCGGATCATACATGTAAAGCGGTCAAATATAAATTATCAATAAATCATAACTCTTTCTTGATTCTTTTCAAAATAAAGACAATTCAACTTGAAGCTTTTAAATCCTTAAAATCCTCGACTTAATTTCATTTGATACAATTAACAAATATAATCAAATAATGGTGTCCACAAAGCATGGTGTAAACCTAAAACTACCCAGACATAAACAGGGATAGTAGCTACGTACGGACTCTCATCACTTCGTGCGTACGTAGCCCCCACAAATAACAATACATATTAATTAACTACATCTATGGGGTAAATTCCCTCTTACAAGGTTAGAAAAGAGACTTACCTCGCTCCGAAGTTCCATCACCGGCTCTCAAGCCCTTCCGATAACTCAAACTGATACCTAACGCTCCAAAACTAGTCAATAAACGTGCAAATCCATAAATATACACTCTAATACTTATTATAATCCAATTTATAACAATTCCTAACTCCGCTTGAAAAGTCGATAAAAACCACCATCGGGCACACCCAGATTTTGAAAAATTTCGAAGATAAACCTTACCGATAGCACTACGAACTCAAATATATAATTTATTCTAAATCTCACGCCCAAGTTCGTGATCAAAATCCAAGAATACCAATTTCTAGGGTTTTCTTCAAAATCCCAAACTTCGACAAATTTTCATGCTTGAATCCATGTAAAAACCATGTATTTAACTCAAAATGTGAAGAAATCACTTACCCCATTATAGTTGATGAGGGTGACACTCCAAAGTACTCCAAAATCTATGGACAAAATGAAGTGAAAATAAGCCAAAACCTCGTTTTATAAAACCTCAATGCCCAGCGACTTTCGCACCTACGGTGCTTTGGGCCGCATTTGTGGTCCCGCACCTGCGGCAAATGCCTCGCAGGTGCGCCTTTCCCTTACCTGGCCGGGCTCCGCATCTGTAGAAAAGAGGGCCGCTTCTGTGAGCCTAGCCGCCCCTGCGACCATGTCTCTCGCACCTGCGCTCACGCAGGTGCGCCCAGTCTTCCGAATCTGCGAATTCTGGGATGCCCTCCATTTCTCGCTTCTGCGGCTCGTGGCTCGCACCTGCGAGCCCGCACCTGCGGCCCTTTTCACGCAGGTGCGATTGCACCAGGTATCAGCTGCTTCAGCATTTTCCTTAAGCCAAAAATCGATCCGTTAAGCACCTGAAACTCACCCGAGGCCCCAGTGACCCCGTCCAATCACACCAACCAGTCCAATAACATAACAAGGACCTGCTCGAGGCCTCAAATCACATCAAACAACATCGAAATCACGAATCACCCTCCAATTCAAACTTAATGAACTTTGAAATTCCAAACTTCTACAATCGATGCCGAAACCTATCAAATCACATCCGATTGACCTCAAATTTTGTACACAAGTCACATTCGACATTACGGACCTAGTCCAATTTCCGGAAGCGGAATCCGACCCCGATACCAAAAAGTCCACTTCCGATCAAACTTCTCAAAAACCTTCAAATTTCTAACTTTCTTCAAAAGACCCCGAAATGACCTACGGACCTCCAAATCCACATCCGGACGCGCTCTCAATACCAGAATCACCATACAGAGCTATTCCTAGAATCAAAAATCCCAAACGGACATCGATAGCATTAAAAATACACTCCAACCCAAATTTATGAAATCCTTCTAAAATGCCAACTTCCACAATGGGCGCCAAAACGTTCCCGGATCATCTAAAACCCGATCCAGACATACGTCCAAGTCCAAAATCATCATACGAACCTATTGGAACCTTCAAATCCTGATTCCGAGGTCGTTTACTCAAAAATCACCCTTTATTCAATTCCCCCAACTTAAAACTTCCGAAATTAAAATTTTTTCTTTCCAAATCAACTACGAACTTTCCAAAATTAAATTCCGACCATGCGTACAAGTCATAATACCTGAAGTGAAACTGCTCAGGGTCTCAAACCACTGAATGACGTGCTAGAGCTCAAAACGACCGGTCGGGTCGTTATATTCTCTCCCACTTAAACATACGTTCGTCCGCGAACGTGCTAAGAGCTGCTCTAGAGTTGTCTGTAATCGCTGTTTGACACCTCGTGCACCTACCCGTGCTACCACAACCCAGTTGAGCACATTTGCTCGAGCAAACTTGAAAATCTTCCTTTAGAGCCAAATTCCAACATCTGAAATTCTCTACCAGGTCTCTTCCAACATACGAACACCGTATCCATCACTACATGATGTACCAACACATGATTGTATACCCTTACTGAATTCTTACCATGCACCACATAATTTACATGACCATAATAACATCCCCTGATAACAACAGCCGAAAACCCACGAATCTGATGCTCACAACACACCTCATGACTCATGTAAATCCTGTTCCAACTCTTGCAATATTGCCACGACAGAGAAGATGTGTAGAACTCATAACCACCTACCGAATCACAATTCATGGAGTCTCTCCTCCCGACAAGAACCACTACCTCATTCTGGACTGAATAGCAATATTTACTCTTTAATATGCTTCATATAAATCCGATCGCACTTATCCCAGGTCCAATAATCTCATCTCACCCAGTACAAGTCGTTCCGGAAATAAGCCACCACAAACACTACCAAAGGTCTCATATGATGCCACCATGTGCCAACAATCCACAAACTCGAATGTGGTACATAAGGAAAACGAACTCTGGAAAGAACTTCTCAGCCCACGTAACTAATTAAACAACCGAAAAGGTGTCATGAATCTTTCTCAGAAAATGCGGGACAAAACACACAAGAATAAATATAGGGAACTATGCTCAACATCACACTATTGCGGCGTGCAACCCGATACACACATGATACTGTTGCAGCGTGCAACCCGATCCAACCATGATACCCGTGGCGGTGTGCCACCCGATCCAACCATATACCCGTGGCGGCGTGCCACCCGATCCGTACATAATAATCTAAAGAAGACACACATCGAGTCGTAACGCTCATACACACGAAATGCCCGAATATCAACCATAAGCACGCCAGGTGCATAATAAAAATCCTGGGGAGACGGGTAGCGTCTCGCGCTACAAAACTCAAGCACAACTAAGGTGCGATAAATGACATGCATCTCGAGAGCCATCTTGCTCATATAACACCATAACCTATGCAAGATCTCAGTAAGAGTGCGAATAATTAAACCGACTCACAACCCACATGGCACAATAGAGACTACACGGAAGGGCGGACAGCAGAAATAACATCCAAGGTCCGAAGAACCCTCCGAAAACAACGCTATGCTGAAATGAACACATCCAGCTTGATATAGATCCCACATTCACATTTAGATCCATTCACGGACCTCAAGCCGATTCTGATCGTACCGCACTAGGCTAATAACCTTTCAAGGATCCACAATAGCCCATGACACACAAGAACANATAAAAATCCTGGGGAGACGGGTAGCGTCTCGCGCTACAAAACTCAAGCACAACTAAGGTGCGATAAATGACATGCATCTCGAGAGCCATCTTGCTCATATAACACCATAACCTATGCAAGATCTCAGTAAGAGTGCGAATAATTAAACCGACTCACAACCCACATGGCACAATAGAGACTACACGGAAGGGCGGACAGCAGAAATAACATCCAAGGTCCGAAGAACCCTCCGAAAACAACGCTATGCTGAAATGAACACATCCAGCTTGATATAGATCCCACATTCACATTTAGATCCATTCACGGACCTCAAGCCGATTCTGATCGTACCGCACTAGGCTAATAACCTTTCAAGGATCCACAATAGCCCATTCTACCATGGCACACAAGAATAACCGCGATTCCGGAACAAACTTCCGCAACTCACAATCAAATTAACCGAGCGTCCTTCATGCATAAATTCTCACATTAGCGATAGTACCACAATCTTCATACTTGGTTTTAAATCTTCAATCAATCAGGTGACTATATGTTACACTTACACAATCTTCCCATGGGATGCACTCCCACGAACTTCCGCACCAGGTAACAAGTCTGCACCTCCATACAACCGGCCACTTTAATGCTGTAAAGTAAATCAAGAATCCGCAATCAGTACACAAAGCCTCTTACACAGGACACCGATCTCATGTGACGCTAAGGACAATACCAGCTTACTCTAAACATCTGAATTCTTCCCTACTTATCCGAGCTCGTGACATTCTCTTCGACATCAACTGCAACCTTGATCCTCAACTTCCAATTCCATTCCGCTCACTGCACCTAACATACCAATACACAAGAGTACCAGAATTTCATCATAACTCCTGAACCACCAATAGGGTACACACTTCATCATATATAAACTTCTCACTTAACTCATTTAAGGAGAACCGTTGCCCCACTGACTGAATTACCATAACCACAGAAAATACAAACCTCGAGTGGTGGTTTAAACCACCATAATTCTTTCGGGCTCCATCTACACATAACAACCATAATACTCGAATGCCTCCAAATAAAATCAATTACGGCGACCGTTAAACCTCGCACGCACTGCCACAAATCACATGTATAACTCAACACACTGAAGGAACTGATCATTGCCACCATCATGCCAATTCAACAATAGCTAACCGAATCCGACTTCTTCTAATTTACTTTGGACTTGCCTTAGGATAATAATAGCCCCATTCAAAACATCATGAACCCAAATCCGCACCCATCCTGAGTGACCTTATTTCACAAGACCATGTTGTCTCCAAAACCCACGAACCATCTCATACCCTCCTTATGTGCATATTCGCATCTTCAACTGGTATACCCATTCTGGAAACCCCTTTATGAACCCGAAGTTATTTTCTCCCATTCCTCAAATGCCACACCGCAGATTGATGATAACATAGAATATTCCAAGTTCCCCTTTCCATAATCCGCTTCCAAAACTCAGTACTTAACCATACCACGGACTCGAAATCCTTAGGCACCGCAGCTTAAATTTTGAACCTACTAGGACCTTTGTTGAGAGTCACCCACTCTGACTTGGTCCCGAATATAATCAAACTCCAAGTCTCCACTAGCACATGAACGCCCTCTCAAAGAAGCACCCGGCTGAATCACTTTCCTTGTAAATCACCTCTACATGAAGCATAAATCCTGAATCTTCCCAAAGCCTGAACATGAGTCAACAAGGCCAACTATAGCACACATTCCTCAATCCTTTGCTCAAATTACCGCTGATGTTCTCTTTCCTTAGTCGTAATAACCCACCAATATGCCGATAACTAGAAATATCACAAGTAGACAACCATACAATCCCATCGTAGGCAGTGGGGGCTCTCCCACTTAGCTTGAAGCTACCATTGCATCATTCTGGAATCCACCAAGACTCCTTATCCCCCATTGACATGATCTTGCACAATCAACCCACCAATTTGCCTCAAAATCTTCCTGTTAACCATTTCATGAACACTCTGAATCACTAGCCACATTTTCATATTCAACCTCTCACCGGATAGCCAGTAGAATTCTTCGTAGAAGCTTCATCAACACCATGCAACAGTTAACTTGCTCACCAGAAATAACCCACCTGTGGAAATTCCGTGCCAACATCTTCCAACAATGTTGTACCGAGTATAATTTCCATGAAACCAATAAACCATCCTGAGCCCGTGCTCATTCATCAGCTGTACAAATCCGTTCACTTCTCATGGACATTAACTAAAGGTGCGACAATACATTCAAATCCAAAGTCATGTTGTATCCTGCTTCCTATTAAGCAACTCCCTCATGTCACACCCAATCTTCCTTAATATAGCAGCCAATATTCCAAATTAAGCCCGTAGACCTAGTCACTGTCCACCATGAATCCCAAATCACTGTAACTTCCCCCAAGGCGTATAGCCATCCTACCACATAACCCATATACAACTCTGTCACTCTCCCACTTTGGTCAACCCTCTCCTTTAAGCAACTATCCGACTTCTGTTTCTCACACTTGACCTTCTAGAATTTAACCACCGTAAGACACCCCCCATATTTCCTTCCTCATCTTTCGCTGTCCAGTTGTTGCCTTAACTCAATATTTATCTCCGTAGCACTTGAACCAATCGATTGCTACCCACTTTAAACCTTTCCGAAGATCATCTTCCTTGAGCTCTCAACACCCGTACCACCGATTAAGTCCTGAACCACCGCATACTGGGATCTCTGACAGTCACTTCTCCGGTACCATCTCACACTACTCTGCCCCGAGGGCAAATTGATGAAGACCATAACATCGGCGAACTTAACACATTCAATCCAGGGCGACATCACATCACTGCTTCGATGCATAGACAAACATCCTTCCATTACACAAATGCGGTGCGATAGCAGTGCACGAATCGTCATAACAATCAATGCCAAACCTCAAAACCTTAGGTAATACTGATACCGAGCTGAAACGATAGAACGACCGTCCGCAAGGTGACGGCAATAGCCTAATCAAATATGCAGGGAGAAACATCCCGCACCACATCTGCAGTACCATTACAATTCCTCGATTCCCAATTTATAACAAGCGTTTCACGTCGCACAGGATTGAGTAGGAATGAAATGAAGGCATAAGACTCAAAGGAATCAAATCGCACGAAGAGGAATCAAGAAGGAAAGTGCTCCTAACCGTCCTATAGTCTCTCGAAGATAAGTACAGACGTCTCTGTACCGATCCGCAAGACTCTACTAGACTTGCTCATGACTCGTGAGACCTAAGCGAACCTAGTGCTCTGATACCATGCTGTCACGACCCAAAATCCATTAAAGGTTGTGATGGAGCCGAACACCGCTGTCAGGCAAGCCAAAAATAAATATTTAATTTGATTCTCATTTTTATATTTTTGAAATCTTATTTCCTTCAATTAAATAGTAAAAGATGGAATTTACAGAGTAAATATTTTTAACAATTTCAATACAGGACAACCCATAATCACCCCAAAACCCGGTGATATAAGTGCATGAGCATTAACTAGGAATATAAAATAAAAATACAACAGCTGTCCGGAATACAATCTGGACGGGAAAAATGTAAATACTCTGAAGGAGACTTTACTGGCTTCGGACTCGTAACGTGGAATGCAGCTCACCTAAGTCCTCGCAATAACCGCGCCTCTGTGCCCACAAGGCCACTAGACATATATGCACCTGCACAAAAATATACAGCAAGTGTAGCATGAGTATGTAAATCAACGCGTACCCAGTAAATATCCCGCCTAACCTCGAAGAAGTAGTGATGAGGGGTCAACTTCGATACTTGCTAAGGGCCAACAATATGATAATATGAAATTCTAATTAAGCATGATATATATAAAAATAAAACTCAGAACAAGAAATAACTGAACAATTCATCACCATATTTAAGAACCCAAATCACTTCCTTCATTTAAAACAAATAATCTTTCAAATAATGAATTTATACCAATTATAAAAGGGACTTCCAGTTCTATTATCACACATAAAATTCCACTGAGAACGTTCAGCCCGATCCAACATAAATGTAAACTGTGCACCGTTGAGGGTCGAACGACATGAACCATATATGAATCTATTACCCCGCTCGCGGATCATACATACGGCGCGGTCAAATATGAATTATCAATAAATCATAACTCTTTCTTGATTCTTTTCAAAATAAAGACAATTCAACTTGAAGCTTTTAAATCCTTAAAATCCTCGACTTAATTTCATTTGATACAATTAACAAATATAATCAAGTAACGGTGTCCACAAAGCATGGTGTAAACCTAAAACGACCCGGACATAAACAGGGATAGTAGCTACGTACGGACTCTCATCACTTCGTGCATACGTAGGCCCCACAGATAACAACACATATTAATTAACTCCATCTATGGGGTAAATTCCCTCTTACAAAGTTAGAAAAGAGACTTACCTCGCTCCGAAGTTCCATAACCGGCTCTCAAGCCCTTCTGATAACTCAAACCGATGCCCAACGCTCCAAAACTAAGTCAATAAACGTTCAAATTCATAAATATACACTCTAATACTTATTATAATCCAATTTATAACAATTCCTAACTCCGCTTGAAAAGTCGATAAAAATCACCCTCGGTCCCACGTGACCGGATTCCGAAAATTTTCGAAGATAAACCTTACCCATAGCAATGGGAACTCAAAGTTTATAATTTATTCTCAATTTCACGCCTAAGTTCGTGATCAAAACCCAAGAATATCAATTTCTAGGTTTTTCTTCAAAATCCCAAATTTTTACAAATTTTTATGCTTGAATCCATGTAAAAACCATGTATTTAAATCAAAATGTGAAGAAATCACATACCCCATTATAGTTGATGAAGGCAGCACTCCAAAGTGCTCCAAATATCGGCTCCCATGGACGAAATGAAGTGAAAATAAGCCAAAACCCCGTTTTATAAAACCTCATTGCCCAGCGACTTTCGCACCTGCGGTACTTTGGGCTGCATCTGCGGTCCAACACCTGCGGCAAATGCCTCGCAGGTCCAACACCTGCGGCAAATGCTTCTGCGAGCCTAGCCGCACCTGCGACTATGTCTCTCGCACTTGCGCTCACGCAGGTGCACCCATGCTTCCGCATCTGGGGATTCTGGGCTGCCCTCCATTTCTCGCTTCTGCGGCTCGTGGCTCGCACTTGTGAGCGAGCTCGCACCTGCGGCCCTTTGCATGCAGGTGCGATTGCACCAGGTATCAACTGCCTCAGCATTTGCCTTAGTCCAAAAGTCGATCCCTTAAGCATCCAAAACTCACTCGAGGACCCCGGGACCCCGTCCAATCACACCAACCAGTCCTATAACATAACACGGACCTTCTCGAGGCCTCAAATCACATCAAACAACATCAAAATCACAAATCACCCTCCAATTCAAACTTAATGAACTTTGAAATTCCAAACTTCTACAATCGATGCCGAAACCTATCAAATCACGTCCGATTGACCTCAAATTTTATACACAAGTCACATTCGACATTATGAACCTACTAGAAATTTCGTAAGTGGAATCTGACCTCGATACCTAAAAGTCCACTTTCGGTCAAACTTCTCAAAAACCTTCGAATTTCTAACTTTCGCCAAATGACCTTGAAATGACCTACGGACCTCCAAATCCACACCGGACGCGCTCCCAATACAAGAATCACCATACGGAGCTATTCCCAGACTCAGAAATCCCAAATGGACATCGATAGCATTAAAAATGCACTCCAACCCAAATTTATGAAATCCTTCCAAAATGCCAACTTCCACAATGGGCGCTGGAACGTTCTCGGGTAATCCAAAACCCGATCTGGACATACGTCCAAGTCCAAAATCATCATACAAACCTATTGGAACCTTCAAATCCCGATTCCAAGGTCGTTTACTCAAAAATCACCCTTTAGTCAATTCCCCCAACTTAAAGCTTCCGAAATTAAAATGTTTTCTTTCCAAATCAACTCCGAACTTTCCGAAATTAAATTCCGACCATGCGTACAAGTCATAATATATGAAGTGAAACTGCTCAGGGGCTCAAACTGCTGAATGACGCACTAGAGCTCAAAACAATCGATCGGGTCGTTACACCTACATTTAGTTCTGTCCCCATGTCCGTTCATGAAATGGGGGATGGACATAGTCGGACCACTACCACCGCCTCCCGGAATGGTAAGGTTTCTTTTAATTTTGACTGACTATTTTTCTAAATGGTGGAAGTAGTTCCTTATCAAAAGATCGGAGAATGCATAGTAGTTGACTTCTTGTGGGAAAACATAATTTACAGGTTTGGAATACCGAAAGAGATTGCATGCAATAATGAGCTGCAATTTATCGGCGCAAAAGTTACAAAGTTCCTTGAAGATTTGAATATAAAGAGTATTACCTCTTCACCTTATCATCCGAGCGTGAATGGTCAAGCGAAGTCAACAGACAAAATGATTATACAAAATCTAAAGAAAAGGTTGGAAGCAGCAAAAGGAAACTGGCCCGAAGAATTACCTGGGGTTCTATAGACCTATCGAACAACGGCCAAGTCAAGAACAGGAGAAACCCCTTTTCCCTTGTGTACGACGCATAAGCTTTGATACCAGTGGAAGTAGGGGAATCAACCCTAAAGTATTTCCAGGCGAATGAAGAATCGAACAATGAAGCAATGCTAATCAACTTAGAGCTGCTCGAGGAATGCAGGGACTTGGCGCATGTCAGAATGGCGGCTCAAAAGCAAAGAATGGAGCGATATTATAATCGAAGAGCCAACCTCCGTTATTTCAAAGTAGGAGACTTGGTCTTGAGGAAGGTAACTTAAAACACCCGGGAACTCAATGCGGGCAAGTTAGGCCCAACATAGGAAGGCCCTTACCGGGTTTCAGCTATCACTGGGAAATAATCTTACGAGTTGGAGAACCAGAACGGAGACAAGTTGCCTAACAACTGAAATGTGGCTCACCTCAAAAGATATTACTGCTGACAAACAACAGTCAAACAAAAAGTATGTGCTGCACTATTTTCCCCTTCATTTAGTTTTTGTCCTAATTGAGTTTTTCTGGCAAGGTTCTTAATGAGGAAGTGACGGAAAGCATACTATGAAGACATCAACAATAAGATCTCTGATGCCAAGGCTTCACTCAGGGGCGATTAGGTAATCTTTGGTTTGATAGCAAATTCCTACCAGGAAGTTAAGTTTGCTACCGAACAGAGGTTACCCGATCGTTCACGAGCACAAACCACTAGAGGACTGTTAGGTATTCTTTCGCTTGATAGCATGGGTTCCTAAGACAAAACAAGATATGTTGCCGAGTAAAGGATAACCTAGCAATTCATTGGTGGAATCTTCAAAGATACAAGACTTCTGGTGTTCTAATTCTCATTATTCGCATTCGAACACTGGGGGGAATGATATGAGAATACAGCAACACTGAATGCCACGTCAACCGGGGAACGAAAATCTGGGAACATAATACATCATCGGGACCGGGGACTACACAGCCAGCCCCGTAGAAATAAGTTGTACAAGATAGGCACAAGTCGTGGCATTTCTTTTTTGCATAGCAAAATGCTTATGTACTTTTGAAATTAGAAGGAATTAAATTAAAAGAAATCCTTTTGTTTTTATCTTGTTTCTTGTGTGAACGATGAGTTAATTTTGCCATTTGAAAGTTAAACAAGTACTTTAAATGTTAGTTTCATAATGAACAAGAGACGTCCTCTTCAAGAGCACCGTAAATATAAGAGGGCCCTCTCTTATAAAAACCCTCTCGTTAAAGGGTTGGTTCCGGAATAATCAATGCACGGAATCTAGAATGCCATCGGGGAAAAATAAACCCGAAGCCGCATACGAAAAAGACGCAAAAAGCAAACTTGCGCAAATACTCGTGGAAACTTTCACGAAAAAAGGGATAATATCCGGAACCAAAATTCTTCAAAGAAAAAGCATCCGAGATTACACATAATAAAGCGCGAACAGAACAACATGCGTAGAATACCTGAGCAAGTACGAAAGTTAAAGACTTGCATGAATATTCAAACGAAAGTAAGACTCAAACGAGCGCAGAATACTTGAGCAACTACGAAAGTTAAAGACTTGCATGGATATTCAAACAAAAGTAAGACTCAAATGATACTTGAGCAAATAATATGTTTTTATTTACAAGGATGCATCAAAATGATAAAGGTACAAAATAGAAAAGGTAACAAAAAGCTAAACTGCATCGTCTCCGGAATCAGGAGGAAGAGAAGTATCTGCATCCCCAGGAGTAGTAGATATGTCCACCGATGGCTCAACATTTTCCCCAGCTTGGTCTTCGGCATCAACGCCTTCCGATCCTTCTTCAGTTTCCGAAAACTCAGAACCGGAATCAGAAGAACCTGGAGCATCAGACTGCGCCGGGAGTCCAGTTTTTGCAGCCAACTCAAGCTCTCGGGCCTTAGCAATTTCGGCATCAAAGTCAATGATACCAGTCTTGGCCTCTTCCAAGGTATTTTCCTCATGCTATACATGGAATAAGTTTTTTCAACAATGAGGGAAGTCGCTCGGTGCTTGAGTTCTTCATTGAGTTGAGTAACTTCGGCAAAAAGGTTTTCCCGGGCGGACCTAGCAGATTTGAGACTGACATCGACCTCACAGATAGTTGAACTAAAGAGCCTATTATGCTCGATAGTTTTCATGTACTTCTCTTCTAGCTGGGCATATTTCGCCACCACAGCAGCAAGCTCTTCACTTTTGGAGTTTAAGGCTACTTTAAAATTAATCACTCTTCTAGCGGAGGTAGCCTCACGATCGGTTGCAGCAAGAACGACATTCTGGACTTCTACCCATTTAGCTTTGGCTTCATCAAATCTAACCATCAGCGGCCTAATTTCTTGTCTAAAGGTTACCACTTCTAGCTCGCTCTGCTACAAATGGGCGTCCAAAACAACGACCTCAGTAGCCTTAGTTTTTAGTTCCGAGAGGCAGAGAATAGTCTGGTCCCGTTCTGCCAAAAGCTTATCCCATTCAGAAGTAAGTTCTTCCTTCTCACGAATCAGCCTTTGAAGGTCCTCAGAAGCAATAAAATTGGCCTACAAAACAAGAGGAGGTAAAACTTAGAGTACATTTGTTCAAAAGTAGAAGAAATAACAGAAGAAGAAAGAAATGTACCGCTGCGGTGTTGTGCATAGCATTGTTCAACAAACACTCCCCCGAGAGTGTCTGAATCTTTTCCCAGACTTTTTCTAAAGCCAAAGGCTTCAGGTAATTAGCAAGCTCCACCGGTCAGGATAGCAGGTTGCACCCAGTAGAGACCGAAAGAGTAATGTTCCTCCTCCTTTGTGGATCTTCAGATGGGGCATCATAATGTTGCCCCAAATTCCCATGAACTGGGGACTGTGAAGGAGGGATACCTTCTTCATGGTCAGGTGCGGCCGATGGAGATGATATAGTAACCGCTGTTGGAAGAGTGGATGAAGATGGAAATGATATAGCAGTTGCTGGTGGTGGTGAAGGTGGATATGAAGCTGAAGGGGTTGAAGAGTGAGAAGCAGCTGCATCAAATGCAGTGCTGGTTGTTTGATGCTCGCCAACCAAAGACGGAACGGACCTGGTACTCAGCCCCGCAGTACCAGTTACAGCAATTGGGGGCCGGAAGTGGGAGTTAGCATATTCAACTAAATCAGATTATCCCCAAAGGACTGAGACGTCATTGTCAGGTGGTGCAATTGTCTCAACAGGTCGAGCATCTTGTTGAGATGATAAGGATCGTATCCTTATATATAAAGAAGCTCCCTAATCACTAGCTTCTTCATCATCATCGATCATACAATGTCTATGACCGGCCCGGAAGGAGGACCAGTCATCATCGTTAATAAAGATGACTCAGGGGCATCAACCTTTGCCCTCTTATTATTTTCCCCGGCCGCAGAGGAACATCTTCTCTTTTGTTGCTTGTTCTCTCATTGGGGACTCCGTGAAGAAACGTTTGCGCCCGAAGTATGCCCAGAGATGTTTGTTCGAGTAAGTGCCTCCTGAAGCAGCCTCGCAACATCAATAGGGTCAGCCAAAACATCCTCCCCGGGGACATCAACTGAGCCTGCAGGGAGACCTAATTTCATGAACAAGTCAGAAGGGTTCAACCAAGTTCTTCATATACAAAAAGTGGAAACAAGGTAAAATAAAGTTACCATGATTTTTGGCCTTCCACCCGTATTTAAGAGACAACTCTTTCCACAAAGAAAACGCACCCAAAGTAAAAAGATATGTGAAAAAATATGTAAAACCTTCCTTGGGAAGGGTCACTCGCTCCGATAAATCAGGAGCAATAATATCTAACTCAGGGCAGCGGCAGTCCTCCTTCATAGCAGGAATACTGGAAGGACGAATAGAAGAAAGGTACCTACTAACAGCCCATGTGTGAGGGTTAGTAGTATGAAATTGCTCTTCAAAATCCTTCGAAGTACTAAGCCTTCTTGTTATGATGGAACCCACTATTAGAGGAACGGAATCCTCGGTTTTGTTCTTGCCCTTTGAAGAACTAGCACGTTTTGAAGAGGAAGCCATTGCAATGGAAGGAAGGAAAATATTTGGTTCGAAGAAGATCAGAGAAAGGTTGGGAAATAGAGATGCAAGTTAGAAGTTTGAGAAATTATAAAGTACATAAGAGGAGGAGGATGCGTATAAGTAAAATTTTTGCGGCTAAATTCATGGCCATGATTACCTCGATAATCGGCAAAAGCTGTGCTGAATCATAGGATGACACGTGCAGAGAGACGTACGTCTAATCAACTGTCAGAAAACTTCAAAAGGAGTTATAGTAATTCCTGCCAAAAAGGTGCTTTCTACCAACTTCCCGGTAACTCAAGATTTTATCACCGGAAAGCAGAGGGACTATCTATATAGGAAAAAATACGACATGACATGTGACCGCTTAAAGAAAGGACACGTGGAACATAAAATGGGGATGGCCACCGAACATAGCTATTCCGTTTTTCACCGGAAGGAATAAAGATAATAAAAGGAGTATTAAATGCTTTGCGCCCGGTAATATTTAATATAATATATTTTGCAGCATTAAGGATGATAGCCCGTTATAAGGAATTTGGCATTTATGACTAACATTACATCTTCATCAATGGCCCTAATAATTGACATTAAAGAAGGGCACGATCCTAGGACTTCCTTCCCTAGACATAGCTATAAATAGAGAGCTCAGTTATCATTGTAAAGGACCCAAATTTTTTGGCTAACTTACACTACATACTATACAACATTTTAATACAATTTTATCTTCTTGCTTTTGATCTCATCATTGTTGTGCCCGGAAACCCTGTTCCCGGACTCATCAGTTCTATCGTTCCATCTACATTCTAAGGCTATGTATTTTATATTTTATCAGTTTTTTATTATTTTTTGGATCAAATGTAAGGCCCCGTAAAATGTTTCCTAAAAACCCGGGTTCTGTGATGCCAAGGTAGGCGTAGAAGTTAATAAGGCGATTCAGATATTTTGGATTGAACAGTGCACTGGGAGTTGAAGGAAAATATTGGGTAGAAGTATGCATTTCTGCGGACCATTTTGCGGCCGCAGAACCACTCTGTGGACCGCAGACTGGTCGCAGAGGGGGGCAGATTTCTGGGGCATTTTTGATACCCAATTTCACAGCCATTATGCGACCGCATAACTGGTTTGCGAGCCGCATTCTTGTCGCATATCCCGCCTTGGGATTTTTTGGAGGGAGGTTCTGCGGTACAGTATGTGACTGCAGAACCGTTCTATGGTGTATTATGCGACCGCAGAACAGGTCTGCGGGTCGCATAGTGACCGCAGACTATACCAGTTCCTTTCCAATTCTTGCCCCCATTTTCGCGGTCATTTCGCATAACCACTATGCGGTCGCATATGCGACCGCAGAACCCGTTCCGAAGCTTTATTTTTGGAGTTTTTAAACCCGACCCTATTTCGTTAAAACACATCCCATGGACCATTTTGATCATATTTTCAAATATTTTTAGAGTGAGAGAGAGGGTCCTAGAGGGAGAAGTGATCTTCACCAAATTGTTCTTCAATTCTCACCTAAAACCTTTAGGATTATCAAGAGAGGCACCTAGGTCTTCTTCCTAAGAGGTTAGATTCTCTCACCCAAACTCTTAATTTCAAAATATGACTAGAATGGGCCATTAGTGAGGTAATTCATGGGGATGGGGGTGCTTACTTTGCATGCATGTGTTCCTAAGGTATGCGGGAATATTGTGAGCTAAAAATGATAGAGAATGGTTTGGGGAAAGAGGGAATCTTCCACATAAAGGGGATTAAAACATTGATGCACACCTAATATTTGATAATATGCTCAAATGAGCTAAAACCATGTTCATCTTCCTAATTTTGGTTCAATTTTGTTATATTGCTAAAATAGATTGAAGTGGCTAATATTCCGGAACATCATAGAGTTTTAAGAAGCTCAATTGAGGTATGTTGGCTAAAACCCATTCTTCTTAGAATCGAATCCCACTGTGTTTGTGTAATTGGAGTAATCCCTTGATTATTATAGAATTGGCGATTTCTAATGTGTTTGTGTTGAAGGATGTAAGTTCAATATTTATTCTAAATGCTTCATCATGTTTTCTTGTTATTGAGGATGTGTTCAAAAATATGGAATATGTGTTAGAAATGTGAAGACTTTATGTCAAGATCGAAATAAAGGTTGTTATGCCCAATTTGTATGAAAAGCCTCTATGTGCCTAAGATTCGCAAATTGCTCATATGTGAATTTAATGTCCTAAATGGGAAGCCTTATTGTTGTTGATGATGATAATGATATTGAATGTGGAAAAGGGGTCTGGAATTATGAAATACGGCCAAGTGCCAAGAATGACTTTGTAATCGTGATCACTAGTGCCAATGAATTGAAAGATATGAAAGAAGTATGAAGTGAGATGGTTGACTGAAAATGGTAACGTCTTGGGTGAGACGGCCTAGTCGATCGGGCCGTGATCGGACACCATATCGCACACATAGTGGTACTGTGCTGGAAATGATAATTAAAATTATGGTTATGGTTGATGTCTCAAATGAGACGACCTAGCCGATCGGGTCGAGATCGGACTCCGTGTAAGAATACAGAGGCATTGTAAATTGTGGAATATCGTCACTAAAGACCACCCAACCTAATAACGTGGAAGTTGACCTGAAAACTTATGTGACCTTTAAATTGATGTTTTAATATTATTTGAAAGCTCTTATTGAATTTTTGACTGTTCCTCTTGTATTACTATTCATTCTATTGAGTTGGTGCTTAGTTATATATACTAGTGCTATTCGACGGTACTAATGTCCCTTTTGTCAGGGGCGTTGCATCTTTAAATGGATGCAGGTGGTTACATAGCAAATAGTGATGATCACAAATAGTGTTGCATTCTCTTCTCAGCGGACTCGGTGAGCCCAATTTTATTCCGGGGTCATGTATTGTACCTTTTTGTTTATATTATAGTCACTTTTGTGGTATAGCCGGGGCCTTATTGCCGACGCCATCTTTACTCTCCTTTGTATCTTTAGAGGCTCCGTAGACAATATGTGGGCTGTATATGGGTGTTGGGAATGTTAAACAAGTATATGGTTTGTTGATCACTTGTTCCACTCAGACTATAAGAAATGTGTATTTTGAGACTTAATGGAGCAATGTCTAATGAAACAATTTAAGATTGTATGAATGAGCTTCCTACTGTATAATTAATGAAATCATTTCTTTTCTTGATCAGGGGTGAATTGGGTAGAAAGTATCTAACAGGCTTGCCCGGCCGGGTTCCCTCGGTTGAGCGCCTGTCGCGCTTTCCGAGGTTGGGACGTGACATCAAATTAATTCACTTGTCTAGAAACCATGAACAAATTTAACTGTACCGTTTTACGGGTAAATAATACCAACTCTAGCGGATTTGATTTATAGCTAATACTCCCAAAGCCCTCACAATTTGATGCCTTTCATTACTTGTATTTCAATGTAATGAGATTCTTTGAGTTTTGACGGGTAAAATTTTACTCGTATTCAATATTTATACATGTTGGTATAAATATCACTTATATTCAATATTTACACGTGTTGGTATATGTTAGTAATATGTGTTCAAAATTAGAAATCAGAGAAGAAAAAAAAATGTTAGTTCAATAAACAAAACATACAATAATTCTGAGTCCACAAGTAGCTTGTGTGTCCTTAAGGAATTTAATCCCCTCACTGTTGCCCAAGGTTATAGATTAATTCCTCCAAGGATAGACGGAATAACTATTCTGTGATAGCGGTACTATAAATCACAAAACTTCAGCGAACTCAACAAACAGAGCAAATCACACTTGACACTTATAATTATTTAAAAATAATGCAACAATATAAAAAAGAGGGGAGAATGTAACGACCCGGCCAGTCGTTTCGAGAGTTATAGCCCCGTTCCCCTTTTTTGCTCGTTTTTGTGCTTAACTATTATTTTATGACTTACCAGGTTAGTTGTTTTGGGTTTGGAGTGAATTCAGAGTGAATTGAGATACTTAGTCTCTTAACTGAAATCTTAAGCTGGAAAAGTCGACCGGATGTGGATCTATATGTAAACGACCTCGGATTGGAATTTTGATGGTTTTGTTAGCTCTGTTGGGTGATTCTGGACTTAGTAGCGTGTCCGGATTGTAATTTGGAGGTCGGAAGTAGAATTAGGCTTGATATATCAAAAGTCGAATATTTGGGAAGTTTGACGCGGGGTTGACTTTTTGATATCGAGGTCGGGTTCTGATTCCGAAAGTTGCAGTAGGTTCGTGGGGTCATTTATGACTTGTGTGCAAATTTGAGGTCAATCAGACGTGATTTAATATGTTTCGGCGTCGTTTGTAGAATTTGGAAATTTCGAAGTTCATTAGGCTTGAATCCGTGTGTAATTCGTGTTTTTGATGTTGTTGAGGTGCATTGAGGATTCGACTAAGTTCGTATCGTGATTTAGGACTTGTTAGTATGTTTGGTTGAGGTCTCGAGGGCCTCAGGTTGATTTCGGGTGGTCAACGGACTTGGTTTCGAGTTGGTGAAGCAGTTGAAGTATTGGTGCTACTGGTGTAACTGCACATGCAGAGTGGGCGCCGCAGGTGCGAGCCCGCAGAATCGGGAAGAGGGACGCAGAAGCGGGCTAGGTGGAGAAGGCAGTGGTCACAGGTGCAATGTTCCTTCCGCACCTACGAGGACGCAGATGCGGCAAGAAGGGCGCAAGTGCGAAGCTTGAAGGTTTGGCTATTTCCACATAAGCGAACAAAGGGCCGTAGAAGCGCCTCCGCAGGTACGAGCCCAGTGACTTAAGGGGTTTCCGCAGAAGCAGAGTAATAACCGCAGAAACGGTTCTGCAGGTGTGGATAAGTGGCCGCAGGTGCAAAAGGCCTGGGCAAAATGTTTAAAAATGATAGTTCGCAATTTTGGCTTCATTTCAACATTTTGAACTCGATCTTAGACGATTTTGGAGAGGGTTTTCGAGGGGATTCTTGAGGTAAGCTTCTTGTACTCGTTTTTGGTCAATAATCTTATTTCCCCACTGATGTTACACCTAGTTGGTGAGGTTTTTGAGGTGAAATTTGGAAGTTTAGGGCTAGAAAATTGGGGAGTGAATTTTTGGGATTTGGATGATCAAATGGTTTCGGATTTTGATAAATTTGGTATGGATAGACTCGTGAGTGAATAGGCTTTCGGGTGTTGTGACTTTTGTCGGATTTCGAGACATGGGCCCCGGGGCCGGTTTGAGCCAATTTCGGATTTTAGCTTATATTTCATGGTTTTCTTATGGAATGGGTTCCTTTAGCCTATATTAATTATATTGTACTGCTTGTGACTAGATTCAGGACGTTTGAAGACCGATTCGAGAGGCAAAGGAATATTGGAGTAGAGTTTTGCTCGGATTGAGGTAAGTAACAGTTTTAAATTTGGTCATGAGGGTATGAAACCCCAGATTTTGTTGTTATATAATTGTTTGGCAGTGACGCACATGCTGGGTGACAGGCATGTGGGCGTGCACCATAGGAATTGTGACTTGGTCCATTCCGTGGAACTGTAAAATTGAATAACTTGTTGTTAACTATATGTTGTCCCTATGTTATAGATCTTTAACTGCAAATCATGTTAGGAGTCATGCTTAGGCTATGTGACTACACTATTGGGAGCCGCAAAGGTCTGTGCTCATTGAATTAATTGATAATTATTGTTTTGTACTCAGTCACAGTTTACTTATGTATCATATCTCATTCTCTTCTTGTTCTTGCTAATACATTACATTATCTTTGTTTGGGCTGATTTTTATGATTTCTGAGAGCCCGAGAGACTTGAGAGGTTGGTGACTGAGTTAGGGCCTGAGTGCCGAGCTGTGAGCTATATGTATGTATATGGATCGGGTTGCACGACGCAACAAGCCTTAGGGTTGTATATATGGATCGGGTTGCATGTCGCAACGAGCCTTAGGGCTATATATATGGATCGGGTTGCACGCCGCAACGAGCCTTATGGATATTTATATGGGATCGGGCTGCACGCCGCAGCGATATAATGCTTGGACGGAAAGAGCCCCTCCAGAGTCTGTACACCCCTAGTGAACGCAGGTACCTATTGAGTGGGAGTGTTGAGAGCTGAGAGCTGAGAGCTGAGTGATTGAGCTATTGAGAAAGGTTGAGTGACTGTTGCCCTGAGAGGCTATACTTGCTTTCATTTGATGTTGCACTTAGCTGCTATATGTCATTGTTTTAAAAGTCCTGAAAGATATTGTATCCGGTTTTACTTGAACTTGGTAATGTATAAACTGATTTGACTTAAATTGCCAGATTTGAAAGCATGTCTACTTTATTGCTGAGATTACTGAAAACAAACTAAAATTGTATAGCTCGTCACTATCTTTCAGTTCCTTATTTATTATTGTTACTTACTGAGTTGGTTGTACTCACGCTACACCCTGCACTTCGTGTGCAGATCCACGAGTGTTTGGACGCGAAAAATGTTGATATTTCGCGTAGCTGACCGTTGGAGATACCAAGGTAGCTGCCTAGCATTCACAGTCCTTGTTTCTCCTTCCTTATCCTTCTTTCGTTGTATTTGGATCCAAACTGTTACAGTCATTTCATTTCTAGACTGATTATGTATAGATGCTCATGGCTTAGTGACACCCCGAAATTGGGAGCTATTTCCGCACTTGTTTTTTTGGGTTTTATTCCCTTGTTTATGAAAACTTTTCCTATTTCAAATGTCTTGAATTATTGTTTTTGTTAAATATTTGGAAAGGACGACTCTCCTAGTACCATCGATAGGCGTCATCACGACATGTTAGGAATTTGGTCGTGGCAAGTTAGTATCAGAGCCTAGGTTACATAGGTCTCACGAGTCATGAGAAGGTTTAGTAGAGTCATGCGTATCGGTACAGAGATGTCTGTACTTATCTTCGAGAGGCTGTCGAACCCTTAGGAAATTTCACATTCTTGAATTCTTATCGTGCGAATCGTTTGATTCTCTTAACTGAATTTCTGTTATTTTATTCTCTTAGAGATGGCGAGGACGCGTGCTACGGGACATGATGGGCAACCACTAGTACCACCAGTCAGAGCCGCGAGAGGTCGAGGTTGCGGTAGAGGCCGCAGTAGGGGAATAGACAGCAGCTCGCACCGCAACTAGGGCAGCACTTGTAGATCCACCAGTTGCCCCAGTTCAGGAGCAGGCTCCAGTTGTGGATGAGCCTGTGGGACCAGCTCAGCACCACCTGTGCCCATTGTGATTCCAGGACTTCAGGAGGCCTTAGCTCAGATTCTGACAGTTTGCACCGGCCTTGCTCAGGTGGTTTCAGCTCAGGCCGCACCTGCCACTTCTCAGGCCGGGGGAGGTATTCATACCCCCTATGGCCCGTACTCTAGATCAGGTGGTACAGGGACTTCAGATACTGGGGGCACTACCAGCCCAGCCGATTACAGCTGCTTAGGCCCATGTGGTTCATGTTATGTCTGATGACGAGCACCGGAGATTGGAGAGGTTTGGGAGACTCCAACCTCCATCTTTCAGTGGTACAGAGGCGGAGGTTGCCCAAGGTTTCTTGGACAAGTGTCAGAGGATTCTCCATACAGCAGGTATTCTAGAGACCAGCGGGTTCTCGTTCACTACTTTTTAGTTCTCTGGGGTTTCCTTCAGTTGGTGGAAGGCTTATGAGAGGCGTAGGCCGGTCGGCGTAGCACCCCTTATATGGCAGGAGTTCTCCGTTCTCTTCCTAGAGAAGTTCGTGCCTCAGTCCCACAGAGAGGAGCTGTGCAGGCAGTTCGAGCAGCTTCATCAGGGTGATATGTCCATGACGTAGTATGAGATGAGATTTTCTGAGTTGGCCTGTCATGCCGTCTGGTTGGTTCCCACCGACAGGGAGAGGATCAAGAAGTTCATTGATGGCCTCACTTTTCAGCTGTGATTACTTATGACTAGAGAGAGTGTGTCTGGTGCTACTTTTGATGAGGTTTTCGACATTGCTCGTCAGATTGAGATGGTTCGCAGCCAGGAGCGGGTTGAGAGGGAGGCCAAGAGGCCTCGTGGACATGGTGGGCCCAGTGGTTTTCCTTCTAGGGGTTAGTTCTACCACGACAGGGGTCGTCCTTACAGGCATGCTCAGACGGCTCGCCTAGTTCACCATGGTGCATCATCTGGCCATGGTTCACATAGTTACCAGCAGGGTCACTCATCTCTCAGTGCCCTTCCAGCTCAGAGTTCATCCCGTGCTCCATCGGGTCAGGGCTCGTCTATGCCAGGTCCTTCTACCAGTTATCCCGGTGCTCGGGCCCCTCTCCAGTCCCCACTACCAGCACCGAGGAGTTGTTATGAGTGTGGAGAGTTTAACCATATCAGGAGGTATTGTCCTCTCCTTACAGGAGGTCCGGCTCAGCAGCGGTGTCAGACTACAGCTTCAGCACCAGTTACTTCACCACCCGCTCAGCCAGCTCGGGGTGGGGCCCAGTCATCTAGAGTTCGCCTTAGAGGGGGAGGCCGATCGAGTGGCGATCAGGCCCAATTCTATGCTCGTCCCACCAGACCAGATGCCATTGGTTCGGGCGATGTGATCACGAGTATTGTCTCAGATTTCCACAGAGATGTCTCTGTACTATTTGACCCTGGTTCCACTTATTCATGTGTATCCTCGTATTTCGCTCATTATCTGGATATTCCCTGTAAGTCTCTAGTTTTATCTATTCATGTATCTACTCTAGTGGGCGATACTATTATTATGGACCGAGTATATAGGTCATGTGTGATGATTATTGAGAGCCTGGAGACCAGAGTAGATCTCTTGTTGCTTAGTATGGTGGATTTTGACGTGATTTTGGGTATGGACTGATTGTCTCCATGTCGTGCGGTTCTAGATTATCGCGCGAAGAGTGTGATGTTGGTGATGCCGGGGTCGTCAAGGGTTGATTGGAGCGGCTTTATAGACTATATTCCTAGTAGAGTGATTTCATACTTGAAGGCTCATCGGATGGTTGAGAAGGGATGTTAGTGCATAGACCCCTGCTATTGATTCTGTTCCGGTGGTGCGAGATTTTCCGGATGTGTTTCCTGCAGACCTGCCGGGCATGCCGCCTAACAGGGATAGTGACTTCGGTACTGATTTGGTGCCGGGCACTCAGCCCATTTCTATTCCACCGTATCACATGGCACCAGTGGAGTTGAAAGAATTGAAGGAGAAGCTTTAGGAACTCCTTGATAAGGGGTTTATTCGGCCTAGAGTGTCACCTTGAGGTGCACCAGTTCTATTCGTGAATAAGAAGGATGGTACTATGAGAATGTGCATTGATTACAGACAGTTGAACAAGGTCACAATCAAGAACAAGTATCCTTTGCCGCGTATTGATGATATATTGACAAGCTTCATGGGGCGAGGGTCTTCTTCAAGATCGATTTAAGGTCAGGATATCACTAGCTAAAGATTCGAGACTAAGATATTCTTAAGACAACCTTCAGGACCCGATATGGCCATTATGAGTTACTTGTGATGTCTTTTAGGCTGACCAACGCCCCAGCAACGTTCATGCATCTGATGAACAGTGTGTTTCAGCCTTATCTCGACTTGTTTGTTATTGTATTCATTAATGATATCCTGGTGTACTCTCGTAGCCAGGAAGATCATGCCTAATATTTGCGGATCATGTTGCAGCGGTTGAGGGAGGAGAAGCTTTATGCTAAGTTCTCCAAGTGTGAATTTTGGCTCAGTTCAGTGGCGTTCTTTGGGCACGTGGTGTCCAGTGAGGGTATTCAGATAGATCCAAAGAAGATAAAGGCAGTTTGGAGTTGGCCCAGACCATCCTCAGCCACGGATATTCGGAGTTTTCTCGGTTTGGCTGGTTATTACCGTCGTTTTGTAAAGGGTTTCTAATCTATCACATTGCCCTTGACCAAATTGACCCAAAAGGGTGCTCCTTTCAGGTGGTCGGATGAGTGCGAGGAGAGCTTTCAGAAGCTCAAGACTGCTTTGACCACAACTCAGTTCTAGTTCTATCATCAGCTTCTGGTTCTTACATAATGTATTGTGATGCCTCGCAGATCGGTATTGGGTGTGTTATGATGCAGGAGGGTAGAGTGATTGCTTATGCTTTGCGCCAGTTGAAGCCTCATGAGAAGAACTATCTTGTACACGACCTTAAGTTAGCAGCTATGGTTCACACCTTGAAGATTTGACGGCACTATTTATACGGGGTCCATTGTGAGATTTACACTGATCATCGGAGTTTACAGCATCTATTTAAACAGAAGGAGCTTAACTTGCGTCAACGGAGGTGGTTGGAGCTTCTTAAGGACTATGATATCACCATTTTGTACCATCCCGGGAAGGCCAATGTGGTGGCCGATGCCTTGAGTCATCGGTCAGAGAGTTTGGGGAGCTTAGCATATCTTTCAGTAGTAGAGAGGCCATTGACATTGGACGTTCATGCCTTAGCCAGCCAATTTGTTAGATTGGATGTTTCTGAGCCGAGTTGAGTATTGGCTTGTGTGGTCTCTCGGTCTTCTCTTTATGATCATATCAGGGAGTGTCAGTATTATGACCCCAATCTGCTTGTCCTTAAGGATACGGTCCAACACGGTGATGCTAAGGAGGTCACTATTGGGGATGGTGGTGCATTGAGGATACATGGCAGGCTATGTGTACCCAATGTGGATGGTTTACAAGAGTTGATTCTTCAAGAGGCTCATAGATCGCGATATTCTATTCATCCGGGTGCCGCAAAGATATATCAGGACTTGAGGCAGAATTACTAGTGGAGGAGAATGAAGAAGGACATAGTGGATTATATGGCTCGGTGTCTAAATTGCCAGCAGGTGAAGTATGAGCATCGGTGACCAGGTGGGTTGCTTCAGAAGTTAGAGATTCCGGAGTGGAAGTGGGAGCGGATCACTATGGATTTCATTGTTGGACTCCCATAGACTCAGCGGAGGTTTGATGCAGTTTGGGTGATTGTGTATAGGCTGACCAAGTCAACTCATTTCATTCCAGTGATGACTACCTATTCTTCCGAGCAGCTGGCTCGAGTGTATATCCGCGAGATTGTCAGGCTTCATGGCATACCGGTATCTATCATCTCTGACCAGGGTACGCAGTTTACATCATGGTTATGGAGGGCCATACAACATGAGTTGGATACTCGAGTGGAGTTGAGCACGGCATTTCACCCTCAGACGGACAGACAATCTGAGCGCACTATTCAGATATTAGAGGATATGCTTTGTGCGTGTGTGATGGAGTTTGGGGGTTCGTGGGATCAGTTCTTGCTACTAGCGGAGTTTGCCTACAACAACATTTATCAGTCAAGCATCCAGATGGCACCGTATGAGGCTCTATATGGTAGGCGGTGTAGGTCTCCAGTGGGTTGGTTCGAGCTGGGCGAGGCTAGATTATTTGGTACAGATTTGGTTCAGGATACTCTAGAGAAGGTTAAGGTAATTCAGGATAGATTGCGCACAGCCCAGTCTAGACAGAAGAGTTATGCGGATCGGAAAGTTCGCGATGTTGCATTCATGATTGGAGAGCAGGTCCTGCTCCGGGTGTCACCCATGAAGGGTGTTATGAGGTTCGGAAAGAAGGGAAAGCTGAGCCCGAGGTTCATCGGCCGATTTGAGGTGTTGCGACGTGTTGGGGAGGTTGCTTAT
Organism: Nicotiana otophora; assembly: GCA_000715115.1. NCBI lineage: Eukaryota > Viridiplantae > Streptophyta > Magnoliopsida > Solanales > Solanaceae > Nicotiana > Nicotiana otophora. Next base: position 146,276 of record AWOL01S0003717.1, read on the forward strand.
GAGCTTGCCTTGCCTCCCAGTCTAGCAGGAGTTCATCCAGTATTCCATGTATATATGCTCCGGAAGTATCACGACGATCCATCTCACGTGTTGGATTTTAGCTCAGTCCAGTTGGACAAGGATTTATCTTATGTTGAGGAGCTGGTGGCGATCTTGGATAGGCAAGTTCGAAAGTCAAGGTCGAAGAATATTGCTTCTATGAAGGTTAAGTGGAGGGGTCAGCTGGTCGAGGAAGCGACTTGGGAGACCGAGTAAGATATGCGCAACAATTATCCTCATCTTTTCGCCACTTCAGGTATGTCTCTATACTCATTCGAGGATAGATATTTGTTTAAGAGGGGGAGGATGTAACGACCCGGCCGGTCGTTTTGAGAGTTGTAGACCTGTTCCCCTTTTCTGCTAATTTTTGTGCTTCACTGTTGTTTTATGACTTATCGGGTTAGTTGGTTCGGGTACGGAGTGAATTCAAAGTGAATTGAGACACTTAGTCTCTTAACTGAAATCTTAAGATGGAAAAGTCGACTGGATGTCGACTTATGTGTAAACAACCTTAAATTGGAATTTTGATGGTTCTGTTAGCTCCGTTAGGTGATTCTGGACGTAGGAGCGTGTCCGGATTGTGATTTGGAGGTCGGGAGTAGAATTAGGCTTGAAATGGCAAATGTCGAATTTTTGAAAAGTTTGATCGGGGTGTTGACTTTTTGATATCGGGGTCAGGTTCTAATTCCGAAAGTTGCAGCAGGTTCGTGGGGTCATTTGTGACTTGTGTGCAAAATTTGAGGTCAATCGGACGTGATTTGATAGGTTTCGGCGTCGTTTGTAGAATTTGGAAAATTTTGAAGTTTATTAGGCTTGAATTCGTGTGTAATTCGTGTTTTTGATGTTGTTGAGGTGAATTGAGGATTCGACTAAGTTCGTATCATGATTTAGGATTTGTTGGTATGTTTGGTTGAGGTCCCGAGGGCCTCGGGTTGATTTCGGGTGGTCAACGGACTTGGTTTCGAGTTGGTGAAGCAACTGAAGTATTGCTGCTACTGGTGTAACCGCACCTATGGAGTGGGCATCACAGGTGCAAGCCCACAGAAGCGGGAAGAGAGACGCAGAAGCAGGCTAGGTGGAGAAGGCAGTGGTCGCATGTGCGATGTTCCTTCCGCACATGCGAGGACGCAGATGTGGCGAGAAGGGTGCAGGTGCGAAGCTTGAAGGTTTGGCAGTTTCCGCAGAAGCGGACAAAGGGCCGCAGAAGCGCCTCCGCAGGTGTGAAACCTGGAGCGCAGGTGCAAGCCCAGTGACTTAAGTGGTTTCCGCAGAAGCGGAGTAATAACCGCAGAAGCGGTTCCGCAGATGCTGATAGTGGGAGCTATTTCCGCACTTATGTTTTTTTTGGGGGGTTTACCCCCTTATTTATGAAAACTTTACCTATTTCAAATGTCTTGAATTATTTTTTTCTGTTAAATATTTGGAGTATTGGAAAGGACGGCTTGCCTAGTACCATCGATAGGCGCCATCATGATAGGTTAGGATTTGGGTTGTGACAGAGAAGTTTTCAGATTTTTCATGTATAAAAAATGAGGCCAAGCCTCTAAATTTATAGACAATGAAAGGGTGAGATGAAGATGTGTAATCCAAGAGGTGCCTCTTTCATTTTTCATTCACACCTTTTAGGAAAAACCCAACATTCCCCACATGAATGGGAATGGCCATATTTATAAAAACATGCATAAAAATTGTGTGATTCGCAAGCAAGGATTAATCTCATCTCGATAAGTAGGTTTCCCTTTGAACTTTCCGTAGTTAACTTATATCGGATATACTTGGTCAATCGGTATATTTGATATCTTTGAACCGTCAAACTTTGGTGTATATCTAGACAACTATAAGTCACACAATCAACCCTTAACCATCTTTGGTTTTCATTGTTGTGTCCATTTCAGCCATGAAGACCACCTGGTTTCATAAGTGCATAGAGAATTGGCCTTTCCTCCTTGAAGCGACTTACACTTCATACTTACATAGATGATTTCTAAACGTGTTATCCCGTAGATACACTATTTGATATAACCCGTACCAAACTTAGAAACCATTAAAAAGCCTTAACGCTTTATCCTTGTACTGAATATTGTCTCATCAGGAGAATGGACCATAATTTTATTTGACAATTTTGAACTGTCATGAATGACTTTTTTTGATCTCCTTGAACCTAGATCTTGGGATCTCCAGTCTTCTAGGTAGAGTTACCGACACAATGACTTGTCCTCGACCATAGTCTCATTCCCTTCGATGATCTCTCAACTACCTCTATAGTTAGGCCTTTTGTAAGTCCAACACATTATCACTTGACTTCACATAGTCAATTATGATAATTCCCCTAGAGAGTAGTTGTCTAATGGTTATATGTCTTCGTCGTATATGACAAGATTTTCCGTTATACATAACACTCCATGCCCTTCCTATTGCCGCTTGACTATCACAATATATGCATATAGGTACCAACAATTTTAACCAAGATGGAATTTCTTTAAGAAATTTCGAAGCCATTTTATTTCTTCACCGGCCTAGTCTAAGGCTAACCTCCATTGTAGAGCGGGCAATGCACGTTTATTTGGATGATTTCCAAGACATCACTCCTTCACCGCATGTGAAAATATATCTACTTGTGGATTTATAAAAACAGTCAAACCGGTGATCGAATTTGCATTATTATACCCCTCCATTACCGCGGGATACTTATTGTGATGCAAAGCATAGTTTTTACTATATTTCAAATACCTCAAGACTCATTTCATTGTCATGACAGTTCAATGTGAACTTCCTTATGTTGTAGACTAATACGTTTCGACTTTCTATTGCATATCAGACTATTGACTATACTTAATATAGAAATATTATATTATAACAACAATTGGAATGATTGGCACTAGTTGTGGCCACAATCGTTTAATATATAACACTTTTTGCAACCACTCCGCCTTTTTCTAGTATTTTTATACTATTTTGTTCTTATTCCAAAATGCAATACAGGTATATATGAGAAATTATAGCACCTTCATTCATGAAACAAATCCAATTTGCTATGGATTGTTATCATTTTCATTAGTTGGTTCATCACATTATAGACTAACTTATTAATACATCAGTTCTGGAAAGACACGTGAATAACCTTCGAACAAATAGTGAATTTAATAACTACCATATCAAAGTTCTTCTAAATAATATAGACATTGCGTCTAACATTATCTTTTGTCATGCATAAGTTAAACGCCCCCACATTTCAAATGGTTCATGTGCCTTTTCTATTATTCATTATCAATAAACAATGACTACATAATTTGGAGTATTTTTAATGTAAATACATACTCATTAATTTGAAATCATTTGATAGCATTGTTTGGTCAAATTTTAAATCTCAATTTAAGAAAGTTGTCTTCATCCATTTGGTGGATTTCAAGACCATACATTGTAGCCAATGCTACTAACATCAATATGTACGTAATACTCATAATTGGCGAGTATGTATTAAATAGTCAAGGCCTTCTCATTGTCTATATTCTTTGACAATAAATGTTGCCTTATACATGTTAATAGTGCCATCATATTTTATTTTCCTCTTAAAAATCTATTTGGAACCCAATGATTTGTTTCCTAGAGCAAGATCAACTAACTCCCAAGTATAGTTATTTAATATAAATTCTATCTCACTATTGACTGCTTCTTTACGAGGAAGACATAACTTTTTTCAAAGTTTGAAGCTCATTTTCCAACAAGAATGTCAGAAAATTCGATCCAAAGGAAGAAGTTGTCCTTTGACATTTACTACGTACTTTCCTTTGATTCTTCTCGAGGTCGCTTAGATTTTCCACTAGACGGATCACATTCCTTTTTATACGGATAAATATTCTCAAAGGATTTAGTATTATCTGATTCTATCACCATATAAATATGAATCTCCGCATTTTCTGATTTGTGAACCAGAAATCGATATGCTTTACTGTTTGTTGCATATCTTATGAAAACACAATCAAAGATTTCGGTCCTATATCTACTCTTTTAGGTTTAGGACTTGCACTTTAGTCAAATACCCCCTATTCTTTGAAATATTTCAAGTTGAGCTTTCTTCCTTTCCATTTTTTATATGAAATGCATTGTATTTTGCTATGGGAAACTCGATTGAGTATTCGGTTAGCTGTAAGAATAACTTCCCTCATAAGTTCTGGAGTAAACTAGAACTTATTAACAAAGCATTCATCATTTCATTTAATGATCAATTCTTTCTTAAGTAATCCTATCGGATTGGGGCGTGTATGTGGCCGTTGTTTGATGAATAACACCATATGCCATACATATTTCTTCAAAAAAAAGACTCATATTTGCTACCCCTATTACTTTATAGAGCCAACAACATGAACTGTTGTTTGTGCCACGACAAAGTCAGAATTAATAAATGGTAAAATTTTAATCTTCAAACCAATCTGACACAACAAGAATTAATAAACGGGTAAGTTTTTTTAATCTTCAAACCGAGTAATATATAACACAATCAAATTTAATAAACGGTGAAGTTTTTAATATTCAAATCGAATAATAAATTGGAGTAGAAAATCACTAAGATGTTTATCTCCAAAACGAGTAGAAAGTCACTTAGACTTAAATCTCCGACAAATGAGTAGAAAGTCATGAAGACTTTAATCTCAATGAACGAGTAGAACATCACACAGATTTTAGTTTCAAAGTAGGAGTAGAAAATCACGATGATTTTAGTCTCCATAACAAAAGTTGAAAATCATGAGGATTTTAGTCTCCAAACTAGGGGTAGAAAATCACAAATATTTCAATTTGCTTTTCAAATGGCTTTCCAACTAAACCATTGTAATATTTAAATAGTCTGATCCTTTTAATCTTATCAAACTAATATATGTAATTTCTTTTCATAGACTATATTCATGATCTCAAGAATACTTCAAATATAATTGTAAACCTAATTTAGTCTTACTTCCTTGAAGAAACCATGCATGCTACCAAATTGTACACCTACTATTTTTTTTATTTAGTCAAAGGAATAACATACAAATATATGTTATTCCTAATCATGCATAAAAATCTAGATTTCTATTATGAGATCATCATACGATAAATATCTACCCTAACATTTATAGAAGCAATATATCTTAAATCATAAAGGTTAGAAAATTAAAAATAAATAGAGTAAAGAAAGTAGAATCTGTTATAAAATAACAAAAGAAGAAGAAGAATATTGCAGAGAAAAGTAGGGAGAGAGAATTCTTATTGATTGGGGATGAATTACAATGATATAGAACCCCTCTATTTATAGGAAAAAAGTGACTTAGCCACCAAGTAACAAACCCTAAGATCTCTCTAAAATATATACATTCACCTTAAATACAATTCTATTTATAACACTCCCCCTTTGAATGTCTATTCAACAAATAATGTGTCTCGTTAAAATCTTAACTAAAATAAAACTCAGTGGGAAAAAATTTTAGTGAAGGAAAAAGAGCGCACATATCTAACAATATGGCTTTTGGTTGCCTCGTTAAAAACCTTGCAAGGAAAACCCAGTGGGATAAAATCTTATAAGAAAAAAAGAGTACAACGTGTATTAATTCCCCCTGATGAGAGCATCAATTCACATCCTTGAGCCTTCGCATTCCAATCTTGTGCACTAGCTTCTTGAAAGATTGACGTCGGTAGAGATTTGATGAATAAATCAGCCATATTCACTCCAATGAATATGTTGCACCTTTAAAATCCTCGCTATCACATTGTCATGCTTATAGTTATAGCAAGATACATATATGCATAAATTGTACTTAGGATTGTATATGCTTTAAGCGATTTGAATCCCTCAGGGATTATCATATAAGTTAAGTCATATAAGCCATTTAAATAAACTTTAGATGCATATCAAGTTTTCATGTCATGCTAGACATATAAGATAGATAAAAGTGATTGCACACTCTGTTGGCTTTATACTTTCAAGTGTTTGAACTACATGTCCAAAACTATATGTCCTTCATATGAAACCAATTCTATTCGAATTGTGTCACTTCCATTTGGCCAATATTTTTGTGTCTATATTCGACAGACTTAAGATCCTCATATATAATTAGCGTTATCATAGATATAGTCGACGGACATTTTATATCGGTTCCAACCTCCTTTTTTTTCATAAAGACATAACATGGAGATCTCTTCATTCATATTTTTCAGGTACCTGAACCTCTTGTAACGACCCGACTTGTCGTTTTGAACATTTATGCTCCTTTCAACTATTTAAAGTCTTGAATAGCTTCATATGATGTATTATGACTTGTGTGTATTGTCGGCTTTGGTTTTTCAGGTGTTTCAGAATTAGTATGGAAGAATGAAATTCATATTTAAAGTTTAAGTTGAAAATATTGGCCGGATGTTGAATTATGTATAAACAACCCCGGAATAGAGTTTTAATGATTCCAATAGCTCCGTATGGTGATTTTGGACTTAGAAGTGTGTCCGAAAAATTATTTAGAAGTCCGTAGTTAAATTAGGCTTGAAATGGCAAAAGTAGGAAATTTAAGTTTGGAAGTTTGACTGGGGAGTTAACTTTTTGATATCAGGATCAGAATCCAGTTTTAGAAATTTTGATAGGTCCGTTATGTCATGTATGACTTGTGTGCAAAATTTGAGGTCAATCAGACTTGATTTGATAGGTTTCGGCATCGAATATAGAATTTTGAATTCATTAATTTGCATTAAGCTTGAATTGGGGTGCGATTCGTGTTTTAGTATTGTATAATATAATTTGAGGCATCGGCTAAGTTTGTGTCATGTTATGAGACTTTTTAGTATACTTGGTTGGGGTCCCATGGGGCTCGGATGAGTTCTGGAAGAGTTTTTGGAAGAGTTTGGTGTTTTGAGCATAAACATGTAATGATCCAAAGGTCCATTTTTAGTTCTAGAGATCGAAATTCGATTTCGAGACTTCTGGGAGTTTTATAATAAATTATAGGAATGATCTGGAATGTTTGGTCTAATTTCATCAAGTAGCAATTGGGTTTTTAGCGCGAAACATGAGTTAATTGCTTAACGAGCGAAATTGGTATCACATTGAGCAAATGAGCTTCGAATTGAATTTCGATTGAACGACCATGTTCGTATTATTATTTGTGACTCACAGGAATAAGAATCATCGAATTTCAAGTTCGTATGACGGAGTTAGAGCCTTTTTAGTAAAAAAATAAATTCGTGGTGCAAGCAGGTTCTGGTGCGGACCTTTAGTGACGGGAAATGGACTTTTAGTGACGAGAAATAGACTTTTAGTGATGGGAAATGTGTTTTTATTAAGCAGTTTTGTTTTTTAGATCATTTCAATATTGTTGGGCGAAAGAACATGGCTTGGGGCAATTTTTCAGAGAAATTTCTTGGGATATCTTGAGGTAAGTCACTTGTGATCATTGTTAGTCAATAATATTGAATTATCATCGAATATTTTGACTAGATTACATATTTTTGAGGTGTAATTCGAGAATTTAGGCCTAGCGATTTGAAAATAAGATTTGAGGATTTGAAAGTCGAGTTGATGTCGGAATTTGGTAAATTTGGTATGGTTGGACTCGTGGTTGAATGTGCGTTCATATTTTGTTAAAAACTTAGTATTGTATAGGAATTAATTCCTATAAATTGTGTTGACTGTATCGAATTAATTGTGACTAGATTCGAAGCGTTCAGAGGTCGATTCGCGAGGCAAAGGCATATTGGAATAAAGAATTACATGGTTTGAGGTAAGTAACACTTCTAAACTTAATTCTGGGGGTATAAATCCCCGAATTACGTATTATGTGAATTGTATGGAGGTGACGCACATGCTAGGTGACGGGCGTGTGGGCGTACACCATAGAAATTGTGACTTAATTGATTCCGTGGAGTTGCATAATCAAATAATCATGTCATTATCCACATATCCTCCACGTGTTAGAGAAAATTGAGCCAAGATTCATGTTAAAGATCATGTTTAGGCTACGTGACGATATTTTGGGATCCACATAGGTCTTATTGCTATTGAATTACTTATTTGAATTGTAATTTTGTGCTCAGTCATATCTATCATTTGCATATCATATCTCAGTCTCTGTTGTCATTCATTGATACATTATATCATCATGTCAGGTTGATTTTCATGTCATTGAGATCCCGAGAGACTGGAGATTTTGAGTGATATTTATGGGATTGGGCTGCACGCCGCAACATATTTTATTTATTTATGCCTGGATCTGGCTATTATAACGCTTGGGCTGAAGGAGCCCCTCCGGAGTCTGCACCCCCCACAGTGAGCGCGGTTTATTTTATATTAAGGGATGGATCTTCCCTGGATATGGATCTTGTCCGAATCATTTATATTTGGGGATGGATCTTCCCCTGAGCATGGATCTTGCCCGAATCATTTATATTTGGAGATGGATCTTCCCCTAGATATGGATCTTGTCCGAATCATTTATATTTGGGGATGGATCTTCCCCTGAGCATGGATCTTGCCCGAATCATTTATATTTGGAGATGGATCTTCCCCTAGATATGGATCTTGTCCGAATCATTTATATTTGGGGATGGATCTTCCCCTGGGCTGGATTGGCCCTATATAGTACTGAGTGACTGAATGTCAGTTATTATGTATATATATTTGGGATGGATCTTCCCTGGGCTGGATTGGCCATATACAGTACTAAGTATTTGAGTATTTTGAGATTTTGAGTACACGAGGTTTCCACTGAGGTGCATCACATACAGCATGTACATTGGCATGTAGATATAGAGATAACATATTCCTCATATCATTCATAATCGATCTATTTTACTTGTACTGAGTTTAACTGTTGAACTTGAAAGCATGCCTACATTTTTGTACGGTTATATTTATACTGCACTGTACTTGTTGAGCTTGTCACAATTTTCAGCCCAAAGGTTAGTCTTGTTACTTATTGAGTACATATGGTCAGTTATACTCATACTACACTTCTGCACCTTGCGTGCAGATTTCTGATGCTGATGTAGCTACTCACAAGTGCATGAGCATCAACTAGGAAATATAAAAACTACAACATCTGTCTGGAGTACAAGTTAGACAGGAAAATATAAATAACTCTAATGGAGACTTTGCAGGCTGTGGATCATAACATGAAATGTAGCTCACAGTAAAGTCCCTGAAATGGCCACGTGTAATGACCCAACTTGTTGTTTTAAGAATTTACGTTTCGTTCGGTTGTTTATGGTCTCGAGCAGCTTTGAAATGTGTATTATGACTTGCGAGGGTGGTCAAATTTGGTTTTCAGATGATTCAAGATTTAATTGAAAGAATAATTTTTAGTTTGGAAGCTTAAGTTGAAATAATTGATCGGATGGTGAATTATGTGTAAAAAACCCCCAAAATAGATTTTTTATGATTCCAATAGCTCCGTATGTTGATTTTGGACTTAGGACCGTGTCCGGAAAATATTTTGGAAGTCCATAGTGAAAGTTTGCTTGAAATGACGAAAGTTGAATTTTTGGGAAGTTTGATCGGGGAGTTGACTTTTTGATATCGGAGTTGGAATCCAGTTCTGAAAATTTTAGATCTATTATGTCATTTATGACTTGTGTGCAAAATTTGAGGTCAGTCGAAATTGATTTGATAGGTTTCGGCATCGAATGTAGAAGTTGGAAATTCTTAAGTTCCTCAAGCTTGAATTGAGGTATGATTCGTGATTTTAGCATTGTATTATGTGATTTGAGGTTTTAACTAAGTTCGTATGATGTTTTAGGACTTGTTGGTGTATTGGGTTGAGGTCCCGAGGGCCTCGGGTGAGTTTCAGAGTAGTTTCGGATCAATTTTAACTGCTGATTGTTTTGACAGCAATGTGCGAAATTTCTGATGCGCAAAGCTGATTTTGGAAGCTTATATCTCGAAATCTATAAGGAATTTGGAAATTATCAAAACATGAAAGTTGTAGTCCTTTAATTCTAGTTTCTAGAATAATGAATCATTCATAATTCAGACATTTTTATAAAAAGTTATGATCAACTGACTAAAGCTGGTACTGCAGATTTTGGCTACAACAGTGTGCATCGCCAGAAATTTCTGCCGCACAGGGCTGATTTTGGAAGCTTATATCTCACAATCTATAAGGAGTTGGGCAATGAGAAAAATATGAAAGTTGTAGCTCTTTTATTTAGTTTGCAGAAATTTAAACCGTTTGGCAGTTGGAGTTGGGTATAAGAAGTTATAGTTGATATACTACAAGCTATCGGGGAAGAGTTTTGGAAGAGTTTGATGTTTTTAACATAAGCATGTAATGATCCAAAGGTCCATTTTTAGTTCTAGAGATTGAAATTCGATTTTGAGACTTCCGTGATTTTGATAATGAATTATAGGAGTGATTTGAAAAGTTTGGTCTAATTTCATCAAGTCGCGATTGGGTTTTTAGCGCTAAACATGAGCTAATTGTTTAACGAGCGAAATTGGTATCGCATTGAGCAAATGAGCTCCAAATTGAGTTTCGATTAAACGAGTAGGTTTTATTATTATTTGTGACTCACAAGAACAAGAATCGTCAAATTCCGAGTTCGTATGATGGAGTTAGAGAATTTTTAGTGAAAATAAAACTGCTAGTGTAAACAGTTCTGGTGCGCACCTTTAGCGACTAGATTTGACACTTTTAGCGACGGTATTGGACTTTTAGTGACCATACTAGTGTTTTTTGGGCAGAAACTTAAGGACCAAAAATGGTCATTTCCTTCATTTCGTTTTGAATTTTTGGAGCACGGTTCTTGGGCGATTTTGAGGATTGTTTTTCAAGACTTCAACTTGGGTAAGTGTCCTATATCCAAAAGTGATTGTATTTCATAAATTCATGGTTATATTCATTATTTAATTTGGATTTAAATGAAAGAAATTGGGATTTTTGCAAAATCTTTCAAAAACAAAAATTTTAGATTTGGAGGCCGAGTTGTTATCGGAATTTGATAAAATTAGTATGGGTAGACTCATAATTGAATGGGTTGTCGGATTTTGTAAGTTTCGTCGGATTCCGAGACGTGACTCCCACGGACGATTTTTGAGTTAAATTTCAAATTTTGTTGGAAAATTAATATTTTCATATGGAATTAATTACTATAATTAGTATTGATTGAATTGAACTAATTTGGATAGATTTGAGCTGTTCAGAGGTCAATTCAAGCAAGAAAATTTTTTTGGAATATCAGCCTAACTTCAAAAAAAAAGTATCTTGCCTAACGTTGAGTGGGGGAATTACCCCTTAGGCATCGAGTCTTATGTGCCATTTGTCAAATGTGAAAAGTTGTGTACGCGAGGTGAAGAGTACGTACTCGGACTTATATGTGCAAATTTTATTGGGTTAAAGTCTTAGGCATTATTGTGTAGTAAATTGGATAATTGTTGGCATTTATTAAATCATCTATTTGTCATGCCTCAATCCTTATTTGTTGAATGTATTTTTATGTGACAATTTGATGTGATTGTTACTTGAATATTTATGTAAATTCCGTGAGTTTGGTGATTTGATATTTTCTGAAAATAATTATATTATGGATTTTCCATCTACAAATATTTAATGAAATAAGTTTAAACCGAGGCGTTATATAATTATCAAGAATTTGGATTAATGAAGGTGTTGCCCTATACTGAGTATTTTCCATCTCTGTTGTTATTTTGAGGTGTTATACACATTGTGTGGAGTCTTGGGCTATTTATTGTGAAATTAATTAATTTTGTTATATCTTTGGAATTGGTTATGGCCATTTGGAAAATTGTGATATGAATTGATTTTATTATGTTGCCGTCATAATATTCCGTATAAATTATTGTGTTATTTAAGTTATTATTTTGAGGATATAAGGGTGACATTTCACTGTTGATATTATGTGGGTATAAGGGGGGCATTTTACTGTTGTTATGTGTGTTGGGATATTGTCTGGACGGAGCGATAAGGGTGGCTATAGGAGCGATAAGGGTAGCTATAGGAGTGATAATTGTGGCTATTGATATTGTCAGGGCGGAGGGATAAGAGAGGCTATTATAGGAGTGATACGGGTGGCTATAAGAGAGATGATATGTGATGATGTGGGGTTATTGCGTCGGTACTTTTCATGTGATGTTGTGATTTTCCTTGTGTGTATTTTTATACCTTGCGCAATTTATCTTGTTATTGGTAAATTGATAATAGTCTGATCTATGTTGAAATTGGGAGCCTCTGGTCATTTCCAGGCGGATTATAAAATGAAATGTGGACACGAGGTGCCGTGAGTAAATAATGATGATATTGGCACATGAACTGTCCGTGCAGTTGTGATATAAAATATGGGCACGAGGTGTCGTAAGTAAATAATGATGATATTGACACGTGAACTGTCTGTGCAGTTGTGATATGAAATGTGAGCAAGAAGTGCCATGAGTAAATAATGATGATATTGGCACGTGAATTGTCCGTGCAGTTGTGATATAAAATGTGGGCACGAGGTGTCGTGGTTAAATGATGATGATATTTGGCACGTGAGTTGTCCGTGCAGTTTTGATAGAGAAATTGGCATGAGGTGCCGTGGAAATATGAAAGTCGGTTGAGACCCGTATTATATGATTTTGAAATATTGTGTCACAGGGTGACTTTTATTCGAAAGAGATTTATTTGAAAGAATTTTATTTGAAAGATATTTATTTGAAGGAATTATATTTGAAAGATATTTGAAAGAGATTTATTTGAAAGATATTTATTTGAAAGTATTATATCCTGAAGATTTCTATTTGAAAAACATATAGGCGAAAGATTTATATTGGAAGGACTTGATTAATTGGTTGTACTTGTATTCATTATTTGTTACACAATATTTATGGTGTTCTTGACGCCTTGCTGTGTATATCACTGGTTGATTATTGTTGCCATCATTATTATTTGTTTCCTATTATTTTTGTATACTATATTGCACAGGTTATTAGACTAGTGAGTGTCTAGACTGTACCTCGTCACTACTCCACTGAGGTTAGTCTTGATACTTACTGGGTACCGACCGTGGTGTACTCATACTACACTTCTGTATATTTTTGTGCAGAGCCAGGTATTGGAGCTATCAGACTCGGACAAAGTTAAAGTATGATCGCAAGGATTCAAGGTACTGCTTGGTCGTCGCAGTTCCTTCAAGTCTTTTTATTTTATTGTACTGTTAATTATTAATCAAACAGTATTGAGTATTCGATCCTTGAGATCATTTCATGTATTCAGTTAGAGTTCGTGACTCAGTATAACCAGTCTTGGGAGATTGTTATATTTACAATTATTTCCGTAGTTGGTTTATATATAAAAAACAATGGCTTGAATTGTTATAAAATCAGCTTACCTAGTCTTAGAAACTAAGTGCCATCACGACGCCTGTGGCGGAATTTTGGGTCCTGACACCGCGCCTTTGTGCCCAAACACCACCGAACATATGTGTACCTGCACAAAAAGGGCATCAAGTATAGTATGAGTACATAAATCAACGCGTACCTAGTAAGTATCTAGCCTAACCCCAGAGAAGTAGTGACGAAGGGCCGACATCAATACTTACTAGTGGTCCAATAAGACAGATACAGTAGAAGTAAATAAATATGAATCAGAGGAAATAAACGAAGTAACAAGCATAATACATGGCACAATCCTCCTCTCAGCAATAACTCAAACTCTCAGCTAGTAGCTACATGCTCAATCGGATTATACATAATGGACCTTACCAGATAGGTCGTCACAGTTCAATCAAAAAAGCTCACAGATATGTTGGCTTCTTGCCAATTATTACGCACGATTTCATAAGAGTATTTTATAGAAATGTTGAGGCGTACGGCCCAATCCATCATAACGTTTCCAAACCATAGATACATCTATTTTGTTGCCGAGGCGAACGGACCGCTCCCATGAGAGTGTAGTACATAAATCATGCCGAGGCATATGACCCTATCCACCATAGTGTGCGCACTGCCGAAGCTCGAACGACATGAACCATAGATGTATCTATCCTACCGAGGCGAACGACCCGATTCCATTAGAATAAGAAGCTTTGACGGGTCCTCGAACCCACTTACGAATAGTTATGTGAGTTAAAGATTTTAAGGGAACTTGTCGATGAGAACGCATAACGCGGGAGAATTTCGTAAGAAGAGTACAAGTAATCTACGGCTTATCATGAAGCCCGTCAAATCTCTACAATAGCAAGTCTATCACTCTACACAAGTCTAGTCTCAAGTCGTAATGAAAAATAAAGGAATTTAATAGGCAGGAGATAACTCAAGTAGTACAACTATAGCATGGTGTGAACCTAAGTCTACCCGGACATAACATGAATCTAGCTACACACGGACTCTCGTTACCTTGTGCGTACGTAGCCCCCCGCAATAAGTAACACATAACAATTACATCACCTAGGGGTAGTTTTCCCCTCACAGAGTTAGACAGAAGACTTACCTCGCTCCGAAGTTTCAAAACCAGCTCCAAGGCCTCTCTAACACCTCAAACCAAAGCCCGTCGATCCAAAACTGTTAAAACAATGTGCAAACCAATCAAAAGATACTCTAATACCCATAATTAATCAATTTAAACAAATTCCCAACTCCGCCCGAAAAGTCTATAAAATCAACCCTCGGGCCCACGTGCCCGGATTCCAAAAATTTTCTAAGATAAACATTACCCATAGCCTTACGAACTCAAATATATAACTTATTCCAAATTCCATGACCAATTTCGTAGTCAAAATCCAAAAATATCAATTCTAGGTTTTCTACCCAAAACCCCCATAATTTCTACTAGTTTCCTTGTTTAAATCCATATACAAACTATGTATTTAACTTGTAATAGGTGGGAGTCACTTGCCTTGTGTTGCTTGATGAAAATCTCCCCTTAAAGCTCTCCAAAATTGCCCCAACCAAGTGAAAAATGGAAGAAAATAGGCCAAATCCCATTTTTATAAAAACCTTACTGCCGAGCATCCTTTCGCACCTGCGGAACACCAACCGCACCTGCAGCTTCGCCCCTGCGGAATTTCCATCGCAGGTGCGGTTCTAACTTAGTCCAGGAACGTTCGCATCTGTGGACCCAAATGCGCATCTGCGCTTCCGCTTCTGCGGCCAAGGAGCGCTTCTGCGCACGCGTTCCTGCGGACCATGTCCGCTTCTGCGATCAACAGGCCTCCCAGGATTTTCTGCTTCTGCGCTCCTTCCTCCGCAGAAGCGACTCCGCTTCTGCGGTCTTTGCGTCGCACCTGCGGCTCCAGGCCACCCTTTTCAGGTTTGCTTTTGTGCCCAAATTCTCGCTCCTGCGAGCACGCACCTGCGGTCAATCTTGCACATGTGCGATTACACCAGAGTTGGTGCACTTTAGCCATTCACACAAGTCCAAATTGATCTGTTAACCATCCAGAAATCACCCGAGGCTTCCGGGACCTCGACCAAATATATCAACAAGTCCTAAAACATCATACAAACTTAGTCAAGCCTTTAGATCACATCAAACAATGCTAAAAACACGAATCACGCATCGATTCAAGCCTAATGAACTTTAAAACTTCATACTTCTACATCTGATGCCGAAACATATCAAATCAAGTCTGATTGACCTCAAATTTTGTACACAAGTCCTAATTGACATTACGGACCTACTCCAACTTCCGTAATTAGAATCCGACCCCGATATCAAAAAGTCCACTCCCGATCAGACTTCCCAAAAATCAACCAATTTCCAACTTCCGCCAATTGACGCCGAAATAACCTACGGACCTCCAAATCAACATCCGGACACACTCCTAAGACCAAAAATTATCATACGAACCCATTGGAACCTTCAAATCCCGATTCCGAGGTCGTTTACTCATAAGTCAAACCATAGTCAATTCTTCAAACTTAAAGCTTTCGAAATTAGAATTTTCTTTACAAATAAATTCCGAACTTCCCGAAATTCAATTCCGACCACACGAACAAGTCATAATACCTGAAGCGAAGCTACTCAAGGCCTCAAACCGCCGAACGACGTGCTAGAGCTCAAAATAACTGGCCGGATCGTTACAATCTCCCTCACTTAAACATACATTCGTCCTCGAATGTGCTAAGAACTGTTCTGGAGTTGTCCAAAGTCATTGTTTAACACCTTGTACACCTACCCATGCCACCACATTTTAGTTGAACACGTTAGCTCGAGCCAAGACTAAAAATCCTCTCTATAACCTTAGCTAACAAGCCTTAGAATCAAGTTCCGACTTCCTAGTTTCTTTACAAGGCTTGATTCTAACACATGAACACCGTACCAATCACTACGCACTGTGCCAAAGCATGATCATGCAGTTATGCTAAAATCACACCATGCACCACATAAGTCGGTTGCTCATAATAACATCTTCCGACCATAATAGCTGTAATTTCACAAATCTGATGCCCGAAATACATCTCATGACGTATACAGATCCTGTTCCAACTCTCGCAATACCGCCACAACAAACAAAGACGTGTAGAAACTCATAACCACCCGCCGAATCAATAATTTATGGAGTCTCTCCTCTTGACAAGAACCATTACCTCATTTCGATTCGATTAACGATATTTTCCCTTTAATATATATATATATATATATATATATATATATAGTAAGCCATGCTTTATTAGTAATTAAGTATAGTATAAATAACTAATTCCTTAAAATTAGTCTAAGTCCT
>AWOL01S0003717.1:164286-176114 GCA_000715115.1 Nicotiana otophora
TATATATATATATAATTGCACAAATTTCAGGTTCAATAATCTCATCTCACCCTGTACAAGCTGATTAGGCAACAAGCCACTTCAAACACTGACTCAAATCTCATATGACGCCATGAATGCGCCGATAAACTACAATTCGAATATGACACATAAGGAGGAACGAACTCTGAAAAAGAATTACCCAGCCCGCATAACGAATAAAACGGTTGAACAGATATTATGAACCCTTCTAAGAGAATGAGAAACAAAAATACGCAGGGATAGATATAGGGAACCGTACTCAATATAACACTATTGCTGCGTGCAACCCGATCCAAACATGATACCGTTGCGACATGTTACCCTATCCAAATAACGTACCCGTGGCGGCATGCCACCCGATCCACTCATAGCAATAAATAAGGACATACCCATCAAGCCATAATGCTTCTACCTACAGAATACCGACTATCGGCCACAAGCACGCCAAGTGCAAAAATACAACTCGGGGGAGACGGATAGCGCAATACGCCACAAAACCCAAGCACGACTAAGGTGCGATAAATGACCTGCATCTCGAGAGACATCATGCTCATATGACACCACAAGCTATACGGAACCTCAACACATATGTGAAATATCAAGTCGTCTCAATGCGGCACAACCACTACAGCTCACAACCAAAGGAATAGAGCGCCTTCCAGGCATAAAATCTCACGACCTTCCGCCCAGGTATCCAAGTTCGCACATCCATACCACCAACCATACAAATTCTGTAAAGCAGATCAAGAATTCGTAAATCAATACGCAATGATCCTTCTACATAACACCATTCCCAGGCAACACTACGATAATGTCAGCTTACTCTGAAGATGTAATTCTTCCCGGCTCATCCGAGCTCGTGACATTCTTGTCAACACCAAGCTGCAACCTTGGTCCTCAACTTTCAAATTCCTATGCCACTCACTGCACCTATCACGCCGCTACGCGAGAATATAAGAATTCATCATAACCCCTAAACTACCAGTAGAATAAACACTCAATTTGCTAGAAACCTTTCACTTAGCTCATTTTCGAAGGGCCCATGTAACACACAACTGACTTTCCAAATCGCAGAAAATACAACCTCGAGCCGTGATCTAAACCGTCATAACTCTTCCGGAATCCATTTACACAAAAACCCTTTTGAATCAAATACCTTCCAAATCAATAAGGTCACGGTGGCTGCCAAGCCCGCACGTACAACCACAACCCACATATATAACTTCACACAACAAAGGAACTGATCCTTGCCACAATCATGCTGATTCAGCCATTACTAACCGATCCAACTTCTTTCAATTTACCCTTGACCTGACTTAGAAATATGATAGCTCAATTCACAACATAACGAACTCAATCTGCACTCATCCCGAGTGACCCGAATCGCGAGACCACACCGTCTCAATACCCATGACTAATCTCATACCTCCTTACGCGCACAATAGCATCTCTAACTGGTGCACCCATTTTGCAAGACATTCCGCGAGTCTGAAGCTATTTCTTCCTTTCCTCTAATACTGTGCTTATATTCTTGAATCCACTAGGACCGTTGTCGAGAGTCACCCACTCAGACCTGGTCCCAAATATGACCAAACTCCAACGCTCTACTAGCACATGAACACCCTCTTGAAGAAGCAACCGGCTGAACTTTTTTCCTTGTACATCACATCCACAAAAGCATAAGCTTCGAGTCTTCCCAAAAACCTGAACATGCATCGATAACGCCGAATATAGCACATGTCCATCAAGTTCTTTGCTGAATTACCCCTGATATTTCCTTTGCTTAGTCATACATAATTCGCCAACACACCGATAACCAAAAACCACACAAGCAGAAAACCACGCGATCTAATCGTAAACGGTGGGGCTCCCTCATGTATCTTTAAGCTACTATCACCTAATGTAGAGCTCACAATGACTCCTCCTTCTCAATTACCATGATCCCGTACCGTTAACCCGCCATGTTTCTCGAAGCCTCTTGTTAAACTTTTCATGAACCTTCTGAATCATCAGTCACAGCCACACACTCGGCCTCTTACCGGGTAGCCAGTAATATTCCTCGCAGAAGCTTCATCAACATCACGCCACTGCTAACCTGCTCACAGGAGATAACCCACCTATGGAATTCCTTACCGATATCTTCCAACGATGCTGCACTGGGTATAACTACCACGTAATCAGTAAATTCTCCTTAGCTCATGCTCGCCCACCAGTTGTATAAGTCTGCTCCTTCTCTATTAACATGAACTGAAAGTTCAACAATACCGTTCGAACTCAAGTCATATTGCACCTGAAACGATAATCAGATCTTCACACCCCTCTTCATTTCCAACAAACTCCTTTTTGCTATATTCAATCTTTCTTCGTATAGTAACCATCACTCCAAATAAAATCTGTAGGCCAAATCACCTTCCATCACGATTTCCAAACCATTCTACACTTTCTCAAGGCACGCGACTATCCTACCACAGAATTCATATGCTAATCTGCCACTCTTACTTCGGTTAAACCATCTTCTTTAAGCAATTTCTCAACCTTTGCTTCTCATATTTGACCTGCTAGTACTTCAACCACCGCGAAACTCTTCTCGCCATGTTTTCCCTCATACTTTACTTCCCAATTGTTGCATCAAATAAAAAATGCATCTCTGTAGCACCTGAACCAATAAAATGTTACCGACTCTAAGCCTCTTCGAAGATCATCTTCCTCGAGCCATCAACATTAGAAATACCAATTTGATTCTGAACCGCTACACGCAGCTATCTCTGGCAGCCACCCCTCAGGCACCATTTCACAACACCCTGCCCCAAAGGCAAAATCCAAGAAGACCGCAACACCAGCGAACAGTAATGCGTTCAAACAAGGATGACGACACCGCATCACAATGAAAATTCCACCACGCTCGAAAATATCAAGTCTCGTTACTTTATCAACCAAACATGGACATCTATAGTCCGATTGCCTTTCCTTCGCTGGAATTAAATGCTGAAACCCTTAATCATGCACTAAGAAACCCTCTCTTCAAGCTATTCACTGCCTCAATCACATAAACAAGCACCTTACCATTACACCAACATTGTATGATAATAACGCATAAACATCGTAGCAATCTGTGCACCGTGTCAAAACTATAGAAAATACAGATACTGAGCTGGAAAAAAAGAACATCCTTCCGGAAGGCGACGATAATAGCCTGCCCGAACACGCAGGGAAAAACATCCTGCACCACGTCTGCAGTACCACTACAACTCCTCGATGTCCAATCGATAACAAGCACTTTGCGTCGCATAAGATTGAGTAGAAAGGAAATAAAGGCACAAGCCCCAATGGAATCACACAGGACGATGAGGAAATCAAGAAGGAAAGTGCTCCTAATAGCCCTGTAGCCTCTCGAAGATAAGTACAGATGTCTTCGTACTGATCCGCAAGACTCTACTAGACTTGCTCATGACTCGTGAGACCTAAGTGAACCTAAAGCTCTGATACCAAGCTGTCACGACCCAAAATCCACTAGTGGTCGTGATGGTGTCTAACACCGCCGTCATGCAAGCCAACAGTGATTAGTCAATTTAATTACTCATTCTAGTACCTTAAAATCATAATTTTTATTAATGAAATAGTGTGAAATAGAATTTACATGAATTACAATAGTGAACAACCCGTAGGAACCCGTAAAACCCGGTGTCACAAGTGCATGGGCATCAACTAGGAAATATAATAAAATACAACATATGTCTGGAATACAAGTTAGACAGGAAAATATAAATAACTCTGATGGAGACTATGCAGTCTGCGGATCGTAACATGAAATACAGCTCACGATAAAGTCCCTGAAATGGCCGCGCCTCTACGCCCAAAGATCACCAGACATATGTGTACCTGCACAAAAAGTGCAGCAAGTGTAGTATGAGTACGTAAATCAATGCGTAAGTATCTAGACTAACCCAGAGAAGTAGTGACGAGGGGCCGACATCGACACTTATTAGTGGTCCAATATGACAGATACAATAGAAGTAAACAAATGTGAATCAGAGGAAATAAACGAAGTAACAAGCATAATACGTGGCACAATCCTCCTCTCAGCAATAACTCAAACTCTCAGCTAGTAGCTCCTGCTCAATCGGAGTATACATAATGGACCTTACCAGATAGGTCGTCATAGTTCAATCAGGAAAAGCTCACAGATATGTTGGTTTCTTGCCAATTATTACGCACGATTTCATAAGAGTATTTTATAGAAATGTCGAGGCGTACGACCCGATCCATCATAACATTGCCAAACCATAGATACATCTATTTTATTGTCGAGGCAAATAGCCCACTCCCATGAGAGCGTGGTAAATAAATCATGTCGAGGCATACGGCCCGATCCATCATAGTGTGCGCACTGCCGAGGCTCGAACGATACGAACCATAGATGTATCTATCCTACTGAGGCGAACGGCCCAATCCCATTAGAATAAGAAGTTTTGACGGGTCCTCGACCCCACTTACGAATAGTTATGTGAGTTAAAGATTTTAAGGGAACTTGTCGATGAGAACGCATAACACGGGAGAATTTCATAAGAAGAGTACAAGTAATCTACGGCTTATCATGAAGCCCATCAAATCTCTACAATAGCAAGTCTATCACTCTACACAAGTCTAGTCTCAAGTCGTAATGAAAAATAAAGGAATTTAATAGGCAGGAGACAACTCAAGTAGTACAACTATAGCATGGTGTGAACCTAAGTCTACCCGGACATAACATGAATCTAGCTACACATGGACTCTCGTCACCTTGTGTGTACATAGCCCCCCGCAATAAGTAACACATAACAATTGCATCACTTAGGGGTAGTTTTCCCCTTATAGAGTTAGACAGGAGACTTACCTCGCTCCGAAGTTCCAAAACCGGCTCCAAGGCCTCTCTAACACATCAAACCAAAGGTCGTCGATCCAAAACTATTCAATCAATGTGAAAACCAATCAAAGATACTCTAACACCCATAATTAATCAATTTAAACAAATTCCAAACTCCGCATGAAAAGTCTATAAAATCAACCCTCGGGCCCACGTATCCGGATTCCGAAAATTTTTGAAGATAAACATTACTCATAGCCTTACGAACTCAAATATATAACTTATTTCAAATTCCATGTCCAATTTCGTGGTAAAAATCCAAAAAATATCAATTCTAGGTTTTCTACCCCCCCCCCCCCCCCTCCATAATTTCTACTAATTTCCATGTTTAAGTCCATATACAAACTATGTATTTAAATTGTAATACGTGAGAGTCACTTATCTTGTGTTGCTTGATGAAAATATCCCCTTGAAGCTCTCCGAAATCGCCCCAACCAAGTGAAAAAGGGAAGAAAATGGGCCAAATACCGTTTTTATACCTTACTGCTCAACGTCCTTTCACACCTGCGGAACATCAGCCGCACTTGCGGCTCCGCCTCTGCGGAATTTCCATCGCAGGTGCGGTTCTAACTTAGTCCAAGCACGTCCGCATCTGCGGCCAAGGAGAGCTTCTGCGCACGCGCTCCTGCAGACCATGTCCGCTTCTGCGCACGTTCTCTTGTGGACCATGTCCGCTTCTACGATCAACATGCCTCCCAGGCCTTTCCGTTTCTGTGCTCCTTCCTCCGCAGAAGCGACTCCGCTTCACCGGTCTTCGCGTCTCACCTGCATCTCCAGGCGACCTTCTCCAGGTCCGCTTCTGTGCCCAAATTCTAGCTTCTGCGAGCACGCACTTGCAGTCAATCTTGCACAGGTGCGATTACACCAGAGCTGGTGCACTTCAGCCATTCACACGAGTCCAAATTGATCTATTAACCATCCGGAAACCACCCGAGGCCCCCAGGACCTCGACCAAATATACCAACCAGTCCTAAAATATCATACGAACTTAGTCGAGCCTTTAAATCACATCAAACAATGCTAAAAATATGAATCGCGCATCGATTCAAGCCTAATGAACTTTAAAACTTCATACTTCTACATCCGACGCCGAAACCTATCAAATCAAGTCCGATTGATCTCAAATTTTTCGCACAAATCCTAATTGACATTACGGGCCTATTCCAACTTCCGAAATTGAAATCCGACTCTGATATCAAAAAGTTCACTCCCGGTCAAACTTCCTAAAAATCATCCAATTTCCAACTTCTGCCAATTGACGCCGAAATAATCTACGGACCTCCAAATCAACATCTGTACACGCTCCTAAGACCAAAAATTATCATACGAACCCGTTGGAACCTTTAAATTCCGATTCTGATGTCATTTACTCACAAGTCAAACCTTAGTCAATTTTTCCAACTTAAAACTTTCGAAATTAGAATTTTCTTTCCAAATAAATCCTGAACTTCCCGAAATTCAATTCCGACCACACGTACAAGTCATAATACCTGAAATGAAGCTACTCAAGGCCTCAAACCACCGAACGATGCACTAGAGCTTAAAACGACCGATCGGGTTATTACATAATTTGTACTACCAGTCCATGGAGAGTGTATTAGAGTCAATTAAATATTAATTGAATTGGATTGTTGTTATGTAGCTTACTTAGCGGGTGAGGTTAGGTGCCATCACATCTAGTTGGATTTTGGGTCGTGACACCTCTTATGAGATTTTATGAAGTATTATGTCATGTGATCTTCTAGATCACTTGCCTCCTTATTATGATCATTTGTTCATCTTCTTTATCAAGAATTTTATTTGAAAATAATTTGTCTATACTCTTTAAGCGTATCATAGACTTTTTACTTCTAGGACTTATTCTAATATGAGACATTTGCAGTGAGAATACAATTACTTTCTTTGAGTCATCAAATATGTCTAGCATGCTTTGAAATATATTGCAGATGAATTATCTTTTTATGAACCTCAAGTTCATATTATCTTATTCGAGGATCTAAATGTACAAATAATAATTCATTTTACGTAACCTTTTCTCAACTGTTTATCATGTCTCCCCCTCATGTTAGAAAATCTAACTTGCTTCATCAATTTTGTGCGTTATGGCGTTAATCAAAATATACACCGCGCATCAATAATAATAAGATGAAATTATTTAGTTCATGAACCTGAACCACTTGTGAGGGGAGAATGTAATATACTTTTGTATATAACATATATCAAACTGATATAGATAACCTTATTCTCATAAGCAATAGTTTAGCTATTAAGTTGAGGTACTCAATAAATTATTTTGCTAAACTAACTGTGATGTAAACCAACTTATCAAGATGAACTTCTTGAATAGAAAATCTGTAAATTATGCTCTAAATTAAATTATTGATCAACTTACCTCGCAAACACTAGGTTGCGGGTTAATAATAACGCACATGTAACCATCTCATAGATGTATCTTATATGGTATACATGACAGGTGAATGAGCCCATATTCACCTTTGATATTTCCAGCATTCATAGGATTCAATCCCAAGTTTAGTTGGTCTATTAATTAATGAGAACAAACAACATAAGAGAATTCACAAAGAACTTTTTAGTTCTTTAATACTTACCCATGTGATTTCTCTTTTATTTTTGCACATCATATTTAAATTAACATGGCTAAATCAATTATGCCAATCGGATAAATTATCAATATTGATAAACTTTAAGTTTACACCATGACATATGCAATTATCAATAAACTCCAAGTTTATAATGATATGGGTTTTTATATCAATAAACGTCTACTCTATTGTTGCATACTTTTATTTATGTAGTATAATCTAGAGAATAAAGCATGTATTTTTTTACATATATATTACCCCGCTACAAGTTGTAGTAATAGAAGTTATTAAATCTTTCCTTTATTTACAGTCTCAATATAATCAATCGCTTTCACGAATACGTTAGAAACTAAATAAGTTTCTTTGAGACTTACTACGACTCAATACCTTATTAATAATCAATTTTATTTCTCCAAAATAGTATAATTGCCTCTTCTAGAGATCTCAATTAATTTTGTACTATCACACATTCATCAACAACTACATGGTGAATATCTCTTTTAAGGAGAAAGTTATACCATTATGGTCATGGTAAAAATTATTATAGGCAAGATACATTGCTTCCATTATTTTTGCTCTGTAATAATCACATTGCCATAGTATATTGGCATAATCACAACAGGTACGTGATCAATGACCATTCATGCCATAATAATAAAATTATTTTCTTATTTCATCTCAAACCTCCTTCTAGAGATGAGTGGGTATATTCACTACCACTAGCACATTCATATTCTTCCAAGAATGATTATGTATTCATAAATCACATATTATCACATTCATATCATGAATGGACTATAATCATCTATACGTGCTTTACAAAATCTCATGTCAAATTGATGACAAACATTACTTTCACAGAGTGAAGGATTATTTTGAGAATCCTTATTATTCTCATTATCACAATGATGACGATTATAATTTCGTCTATTGCCACGTTCACATCTATTGATACCTTCATCGTAATAATTTTGTCTTCTTTCAGACTTATTACATATTGCTACCACAATATTCTTTTAAGGGAATGAGAATGAAGCAAATTCAATGGGACGGGTATTCACTTCTTTGCCCACAATCATACATGAATTTGATCATGGCAAGGCATAGAAATTTTACCACTTCGGGTAGTTATAATTTCTTACAAACTCCATTAGAGTTATAATCAAAATTTATTGTCTTTGCTTTTATTTAAAATCAAATTATAGAATGTCAAGAATTTAAAAGAGAAAAATAAGGTAAAATACTTACCTTAAATTCAGAATTTATTCTTGAGGGAAGTTTATGGAACAATTTACTATCATTATGCTCAATATTATGTATAAGTTGAGCACCATACACGTATCCCAAAGCCTCTACTCAATTGGTTGGAGTCTCGTGATGATAACGTGTTATAAAACAATAAAAGAAGAAGAATATTACAGAGAAAAGTAGGGAGAGATAATTCTTATTGATTTGGGATGAATTATAATGGTATAGAACCCCTCTATTTATAGAAAAAAAATGACATAGCCACTAAGTAACAAACCATAAGAACTCTCTAAAATATAGACATTCACCTTAAATACAATTCTATTTATAGCAGAATCCGATATATTGTCACTTTCTTCTTAAATTGCCGCCTTCACTGTTTTGCTTTTACAGTGATTAAATTGTGACTTTTCCAGCCATTACTTGTCACAAATGGTTTCAATGTCCTTGTTTGTATTATTTGGATGAAACAAATCCACCAGACTTTATGTCTTTCATTTTGAATCATCACTTTGATCTCCACTAGTTTAGGTTCTTTTAGTTAATCCCGGAAACACACAAATGAGTTATCTGCTCACTTGTCCTTGTACACAAAACAAGTGGCCATGTTCCATCCAAAACAATGGCATAACTCATAAGAGCACCAAAGATGCAAGGTTCTTCTTTCTTTTCTCGTCAATTGACCGAGAAGAGATTTATCGGAACCAAAAACTGTTCTTTTAAAATAATTACTAATCAATTACTTTATCATAAAGTAGGATCTATCCATATGTTTTACCAACCGGCATTATGATTCAATGTAACGGCTATTTAGAAAAATTTACGCCGCCAATGGCCTTATTGATAAGACAGTAATACATTAATATTTCAACTGTTTGATGTATTGTTCTTATCAAACTAACGCATGTATATTTTACTGATTCAAAATCAACAGCATATAAAATGCCATCTTCATGATCTCAAAATAATTTTCAAGCATTGATTTAAGTCTAACTCGTACTCACAACCTTAAATACTGCACGCTACCAAAATGTATATCAATAAATCGATTTCATTTGGTAAACGGAGCAATAAAATTGTCCGTTAACCATATACTATTTCTAATCATTAGCATGCAAATATTATGTCTTTTGAGATCATCACATAATAAGATTTGAGTTGCAATTCGTGTATTTATAAATATTGTTATCATAATTCATGAATTTCTTTTAATTCGTTACTTCACCACCTTAACACTGCATCATCGATTTCCCTTGCTAAGTTGTAAGTTGTGAGTTTTGACAAATGTTTGAACCCAAAAATTTCTTTACAAACTTTGCTTCACTGTAAATCCCTTTTTTTCTTTCTTTTTGCGCCTTCTTTCTTTTTCTTCACAGCAGACTTCCGCTATGATTTTTCACTATCAATGATAGTGTCAACACAAAAATAAATTCTTTAAGATTGTTAGTAATCTGTGTTCAAAATTAAAAAATCAGAGAAGAAAAAAAAATATTAGTTCAATAAACAAAACATAAAATAATTTTGAGCCCACAAGTAGCTTGTATGTCTTTAAGGAATTTAATCCTCTCACTGTTGCCCAAGTTTACGTTACAGATTAATTCCTCCCAGGATAGACGGAATAACTATTTTATGATAGCGATACTACAAATCACAGAATTTCAGCGAACTTAACAAACGGAGCAAATTATACTTGACACTTATATTTATTTAAAAATAATGCAATAATAAAAAAAAGAAGGGAGAAATTTTCAGATTTTTCATGTATAAAAAATTAGACCAAGCCTCTAAATTTATAGACAATGAAAGGGTGAGACGAAGATTTGCAATCCGAGAGGTGCTTCTTCCCTTTCCCGTTAAAAACCCAACAGTGTAAACATTAAGGATGCATAGATTTTTACCGTTTTGAAGATACCAACCTTGATTAGTCACCTCAGAAATAACGAATATTACTTTTTTGGCAATAAACCAAGTAAATATCTATATATATATATAATTGTAGGACATTGGCCCGGTAATGTGGCACTCTCCTTAGCCAGCATTTCAAATTATCTTTTTTCTCTATTTTTTTCTATTTCTCCCACTCATTCTTTTATTTTAATTATTATGTAGGATTCCAAAAGTTATGTCTCTTGAAAAAGAGAATTCCAAACGTCATTACTTTAATTAACAACCTTTCTTCCGTAAGAGAACCCAATGGCCACATTTTAACCGACCTATGGCAATTCTATATGAAAACTAATTCCTTATCACAATGATGAAGAATCGCTGCATCATTTATGTTGAGAATGGCAACTGAAAGAGTTAGTCATATTTGGTTTTTTATTATTAAAGCTATTGTCGATCTCTATTTGAGTGGCCTGGATGACTCTCCCTTTCTTTAACGTTTTGTTTTCCTTCCATCCTTGAATGTTGAAACATATGCATTTTTGTTCTTCATCATTTGAATTGATGCCGAAGTTTGAATTTCACTTTTGTGGAGAAATATTTCCTAAAGAAGAAACAAGGTCACGACCTTTCAACCAATATCACTGTTTGCATATTTTCCATTCCACATCTTGCTTTCTGCATATTTTCTCTCTCTATCTGATATAACAAAAATAATTCTAAAAATGTTAGTGAAATCCATGGTTATACCTTGAAATCGGCCTATAATCTTTTCAAGTGATGCAGGAATTGAAGAAGTGACTTTTGGAAATTTCTATAGAGCAAACGTGGTTGTACAAATTTCACAAACATATCCTGGACATACTTGGTTACTTACAAGTTCACAAGACAGAGATTTGCAGCATGAAATTTGGGCACTAGGACAGGACAGAGATCCTTGACGCTATAACTTTCATTCAGAAAGGCCTTTTTCATATGTGTGGATGTTTGACATGTGTAATTTTTATTTTCTAATTGACCAGTATTAATAACAGTCTCACTTTTGTTAAGACCTATAACTTGTCTATTTGTCAAGATTTTGTTTTTCAATTGATCTCTCTAACATGCTAATTCGCATCTTGATACTGAGTTTCAAATCATCATTTGAGCTATCCAAGATATATTGTTAT
>AWOL01S0003719.1:3393-30030 GCA_000715115.1 Nicotiana otophora
AATCGTTTCCTTTGAGTTTTGTTTATGATTTTAAACTTTTTTGGATAGATTTGAGCCATCTAGAGGTTGTTCCACTCGAGAATGACATCTTAGAGTAATGGTCTAGCTTCTTTGAGGTAAGTATCTTGCCTAACTTTGTGTGGGGGAAACTACCCCTTAGGATTTGAGTCATTTGTGCGAATTGTGTCATGTGAAGGCTGTGCACGCGAGGTGACAAGTACGTACTCAGGCTTATTTATGGAAATTGGACCATTAGTGCTCTTAGGTTCTTATGTTCATCACATGTGAAGTTGGTTTAGCATGTTAAATCCCCCATTTACGAAATTTACCCTTACACGTCTTATTTGGAATTAATTGATTCATGTTTTACCCTTGTTGCCAATTAAATGTTTGTGTGCCTTAATTGAAGATATTGCCTCTTTATTGACACATTTTCCCCCACAAAAGGCAATACACAATTTCCACTCACGAATATGTAAGAACGCAAAACACATTGAAAATACTCACAAATCATAACGTCTCTTAAAACAACCACATATGAGCATGACTTGAGTTTATAGGCTTTTAGGCAATTCTATTTTCGAAGTCAATTCGAAATAGTTGAATCAAGGCTCATTTCATAACCTTTCTCACATCATTTCATTTCATTGGCTCCATTGGCCACAACTATAACTTTCACTTATATCAATCATCGCATTTCATACTTCTTTCACATCTTTATAGGTTATCAACGGTAAGACATTTCCAATCAAGGCTTTAGGTACACATATAAGCAATTAAGAGTCTTAAGCATATTGAGTTTTCTTACATAATTTGGAATCATAACCTTCATTTGAAACACAACTCAAAGACATAGCATTTTAATACACGTATCATTCTTGAACACATTTCCAAAGGATAACATAATGTGTTAGGAACATTCTGAACACATTTTGAATACTTAATTCTCGACACTTTGCTTATTCAGGACAATCAAATTTATTGGGAACAACTCGGAACATAGAATAAGGAACTTGAGACAACCATACTTGAAACTTATGAGAACATCATTGAATTCAATTCTAAGATAGTAATTTAGCCAACATACCTTGATGGAGCTCTTTAGTGCTACTAAAATCACCTACTACTCTTACAACTTCAATTTACATCCTATGACCAGGCTGACCCAGAAGGGTGCTCCGTTCAAGTGGATAGAGGAATGTGAGAAGAGCTTTCAGAAGCTCAAGACAGCTTTGACTACAGCCCCAGTATTGGTANGAATTGTGTCATGTGAAGGCTGTGCACGCGAGGTGACAAGTACGTACTCAGGCTTATTTATGGAAATTGGACCATTAGTGCTCTTAGGTNAGGTCTCTTCGCGGTGTTGATGCAGGACAGTAGGGTGATTGCCTATGCGTCCAGATAGCTAAAGGTGCACGAAAAGAACTATCCTATCCACGATCTTGAGTTAGCAGCTGTTGTTCATGCCTTGAAGATATGGCGGCATTATTTGTACGGTGTTCCTTGTGAGATTTACACTAATCATCAGAGTTTGCAGCATCTGTTTAAGAAGAAAGATCTTAACTTACGTCAGCATAGGTGGTTGGAGCTACTTAAGAATTATGATATCACTATTTTGTACAACCCTGGGAGGCCAATGTGGTGGCCGATGCTTTGAGTCACCGGGCAGAGAGTTTGGGGAGTTAAGCATATCTACCAGCAGCATAGAGGCCATTGGCATTGGATGTTCAAGCCTTAGCCAGCCAGTTTGTGAGATTGGATATTTCTGAGCCGAATCGAGTATTGGCTTGTGTGGTCTCTCGGTCTTCTCTTTATGATCGTATCAGGGAGCGTCAGTATGATGACCCCCATCTGCTTGTCCTTAAGGACACGGTCCAGCACGGTGATGCCAGGGAGGTCACTATTTGAGATGATGGTGCATTGAGGATGTAAGGCAGGCTATGTATGCCCAATGTAGATTGTTTGCGTGAGTTGATTCTCTAGGAGGCTCAAGGTTTGCGGTACTCTATTCATCCGGGTGCCACAAAGATGTATCAGGACTTGAAATAGCATTACTGGTGAAGGAGAATGAAGAAGAACATAGTAGAGTATGTGGCTCGATGTCTGAATTGCCAGCAGGTAAAATATGAGCATCAGCGACCAGGTGGATTGCTTCAAAAGTTAGAGATTCTGGAGTGGAAATGAGAGCGGATCACTATGAATTTCGTTGTTGGACTCCCACGGACTCAGCGGAGGTTTGATGCAGTTTGGGTGATTGTGGATAGGCTGACCAAGTCGGCTCATTTCATTCCTATGATGACTACCTATTCTTCCGAGTAGCTAGCTCGAATCTACATCTGTGAGATCGTTAGGCTTCATGGCGTACCGATATCTATTATCTCTGACCAGGGTACGCAGTTTACATCACGGTTCTGGAGAGCTGTACAGCATGAGTTAGGTACTCGTGTTGAGTTGAGCATAACTTTTTACCCTCAGACGGACGGGCAGTTCGAGCGCACTATTCAGATATTAGAAGATATGCTCTGTGCATGTGTGATAGATTTTAGGGGTGCTTGGGACCAGTTCTTGCCACTTGCAGAGTTTGTTTACAACAACAGTTATCAGTCCAGCATTCAGATGGTACCGTATAAGGCTTTGTATGATAGGCGGTGTCGGTCCCCAGTGGGTTGGTTCGAGCCCGGCGAGGCCAGATTATTGGGTATGGACTTGGTTCAGGATGCCTTAGAAAAGGTGAAGGTGATTCAGGATAGACTTCGCACAGCCCAGTCCAGACAGAAGAGTTATGCGAATCGGAAGGTTCGCGATGTAGCATTCATGATTGAAGAGCGAGTCTTGTTCCGGGTATCGCCTATGAAGGGCGTTATGAGGTTTGGAAAGAAGGGCAAGCTGAGCCCAAGGTTCATTGGTCCATTTGAGGTGTTGCGTCGAGTTGGGGAGGTTGCTTATGAGCTTGCCTTGCCTCCCAGTCTAGCAGGAGTTCATCCGGTATTCCATGTTTCTATGCTCCGAAAGTATCACGGCGATCAGTCCCATGTGTTGGATTTCAGCTCAGTTCAATTGGACAAGGATATATACTATGTTGAGGAGCCAGTGGCTATTTTAGATAGGCAGGTCAGAAGGTTAAGGTCAAAGAACATTTCTTCCGTGAAGGTTCAATGGAGGGGAAAACCGATCGAGGAGGCAACTTGGGAGGCCGAGCAGGATATGCGCAGCCAGTACCCTCATCTTTTCAAAGTTTCAGGTATGTCTTTATACTCGTTCAAGGACGAACGATTATTTTAAGAGGGGGAGGATGTAACGACCTGGCCACTTGTTTTGAGAATTAGAGCCTCGATCCCCTAATATATGCTTTCCCCACATTTGTTTCTACTTTTGGGAATTTCCGGAGTGATTGGTTATGGAATTCGGGAATTTTTGGGATATTTAGTCCCTAGTTGTGAGTTTAAGCCTTAGAAATTAGACCGTAGTCGGAACTGTGTGAAGACGGATCTGGAATGGAATTATGTCGACTCTGTTAGCTCCGTTGAGTGATTGTGAGCTTAGGAAAGCGTCCGGAATGTGTTTTGGAGGTCTGTAGTAGATTTAGGCTTGAATTGGCGAAAGTTAGAGTTTTCGGCGATTTCAGCCGATAGTGGAAATTTTGATGTCGAGCTCGGAATGGATTTTCGAAAGTGGTTGTAGGTTCGTAGTGTCATTTGTGACCTGTGTGTAAAATTTGAGGTAATTCGGACTAGATTTGACGTGGTTCGGCGTCGTTTGAAGAATTTGAAAAATTCTAAGTTCTTAGGCTTGAATCCGTGCTTAATTCATGATTTTTAGTGTTGTTAGATGTGGTTTGAAGGCTCGACTAAGTTCGTATGGTGTTATAGGATTGGTTGGTAGGTTTGGTTAAGGTCCCGGGGGCCTTGGGTATGTTTCGGATGCTTAACGGAATGTAATTTGGACTTAGGAAAATCTGGTGCTTTTGCTAGTTCTGATGTAATCGCACTTGCGCAAGGCTGCCCGCAGGTGCGAGCAAATTGGCACAGAAGAGGGAAAATAGAGGAGTGCCAGGGGTCGCAGGTGCGAGGTGTTTTCCGCATCTGCGATGCCCGCAGATGCGTTAGGGTCTTCGCAGGTGCGAAGGGTCCGGAGAAGCGGAAAGGAATTCCACAGGCGCGCACGCGCAGATGCGGCCCTTTCATCGCAGGTGCGAAGGCAGAGGGGGAAAGTCAATAGCACAGATGCGCACAATTTCCGCACAAGCACACCCGCAGGTGCGAGCCCAGGTTTCGCAAGTGCGGAAATACCTGGGCAGTGGTTAAAACCGAAGGGCTTCGTGATTTTTGTCATTTTTGACTTTGCAAACTCGATTTAGGGCGATTTTCGAGAGCATTTTCGAGGCATTTCTTGAGGTAAGTCCCTTTTGCTTATTTTTGATCAATAATCTTGCTTTGCTATGTATTCTCCCACCTAGTTAGTGTGTATTTAAGGTGGAAATTGGAAGTTGGAGGCTAGGGATTTGGAAGTTTGATTTGTGGATTTGGAGGACCATTTGGTATTGGAATTTAGTAATTTTGGTATGGTTAGACTCGTGGTGGAATGGGCGTTCCTATTTTGTAAATTTTACCTGATTCCGAGACGTGGGCCCCACGGGCAACTTTTGAGTTAATTTCGGGATTTTTGTTAAAGTATTGATTTCATTAATTAGATGAGTCTATTATTGTTGTATTTATGATATGTAATTGCTTTTTGGCTAGATTTGGGCCATTCGAAGCCGGATATTCATGGGAAAGGCAGTGTGACCGATTGATTGAGCTTGGTTCAAGGTAAGTGGTTGTCCTAGCTTTGTGGGGGGGAGGGGGAATCCCCTTAAGATTTGGAACTTTTGTGATATGTTAGCGCCGTGTACGTGAGGTGACATGTACATACACGGGCTAGTTGTGGTAAAACCTGATTTTCTTACTGAGCAGCAACATGTTTTCCTGTTATTTTTAGTTATACCATTTTAATGAGTACTAATATATTTTCATTCTTAATTGAGTTATTCCAATATGTGTAGATATTATGTTTAGTCTAATACAACATGTCTACGTGTCTTAATTGTTTATGTGAATTATGTGCAACATGCTTAGTGAATTTCCTGCTTCTTCCCTGGCTGGTACTTAGTCTAAATTGTAAGAACTTCGTGATGTAGTTGTATTTCTATCATTCGCACTGCATATTTACTTTGGAACTATGGAACGGTATTCTGGGAGATCCCCCTGTACTGCATATTTACTTTGGGACTACAAAACGGTATTCCGGGAGATCCCTCTGTACATTTACGTTTGGGACTACGAGACAGTATCTCGGAAGATCCCCTGTTCTGTTTCTGTGTACTAAGTTGTTACCTTCTATGATTTTATTGTTGTTAAATTTCAGCCTTTATTTTATTGCGATATTACACTCTATATTGTTTTTATTATATATTTACCAATAGGGCTTTGACTGACCTCTACACTACTCGACCGAGGTTAGGCTTGGCACTTACTGGGTACCAATTGTGGTGTACTCATTCTACTCTCTGCACATATTTTTCGTGTGCAGATCCAGGTGCACCTTATCAGCCGCACTATCAGTGAGCCGGGATAGCTTTGGAGACTTCAAGGTATATCTGCCGCATCCGCAGACCTCGGAGTCCCCTTCTACGCTTTCTCATGTCCATTATCTTCTATATTTTTCCTTGTTAGATTCTGAGGTATAGAGACACGAGATATTTCCTTTTGTAGTTTGTGATTCACGATGTTCCGGGTTTTGGGATTTGTTGTGTATTTTTGAATAATTGGTTAAATTTATATTTTTATTTCAATATTCCGCAAAATGTTAGGTTTACCTAGTTATAGAGACTAGGTGTCGTCACGACGTCACACGGAGGGAAAATTGGGTCGTGACAGAACAGGCCTTGCTCTGGATGTTATTTTGTTTAAGACTCGTGGGGGGTTCGGTATGACTGGAAGTTTTCCCCAGAGTACTTAGAATTGTTTAGATTACAATTTACCGAGGCTAGTCTTTTGAACCGGTTTAGAAAAACTTTTAAAGGCCCTTTTTTTTGGTTACGGGCCTCGGACATCTCCGAGCCGTTTTAAAACTGTCGTAGCCTTTCTAGTTTGGGTGTTTCCCAGTGGGCTTGTTACCCCGAGTCATCCGGGCTTAACCGAGATAACTGTTCCCGAATGGAGATGGTCGTAGCCTTTAAAGTTCATGCACTGCCAAATAAGCTTTGTTCCCCCGGTCTATCCGAATCTGCCTTGGGCGACAATCCCCGAGTGAGGTGGCCCTTGGGCTCGATATCTTTAGGGGATCAATTTTAAGAAAGAAAAGTTTTCAAGGGGAAAAATATTTATTCGCAAGGTAGAAACTTCCTTTCAATTTTGTGCGTAATATACAAAGTTACACATGTGTTCAAGCATTGTGGTAGGGCTCTGGTAGTCTATGTGGGTACGGTTCATTAGACCGTTTGGCCCTTACAGTAAATCCTATCGATCGAACCTAGACTATTCGAGCATAGAGTTTCTTTCCTTGCCATAATCATTATCTGAGGGTGATGCCCCCCAGTATTCGAGGTCGATCATAGAGAAGCCTCAGATACTGTTGATAATCGATCTTCGATTCTAAGTTAGCATGCTCCACTGTTGCCTCGTTAAAAACCTTGCCGGAAAACCCATTTGGGACAAAACTGGTTCAAGGGAAAAAGAGTGCAATGTGTGCTTTCAAGCCTAAAAAATTGTATCGTTCTTTGACGGTTACCTGCAAGTGTTAGTAAATAAATAAAAAAAGTAAACGAGGTCGTACCTTAGCAGTAATATCGTTTCAAGTGAGTTACGTGCCAGTTGTTCGGTAGTCACTCATCGTTCATTGCTTCGAGCTTGTACGATCCTTTCCAGGTGATCTCGATAATTTGATATGGACCTTCCCAGTTCGGTCCCGGCTTTCCTTCGTTCGGGTTCCGGGTGTCTAATGTGACCTTCCTCAACACTAAGTCCCCGACATTGAAGTGTCAAAGGTTGGCTCTTCGATTGTAATACCTT
Source organism: Nicotiana otophora (assembly GCA_000715115.1). Taxonomy (NCBI): domain Eukaryota; kingdom Viridiplantae; phylum Streptophyta; class Magnoliopsida; order Solanales; family Solanaceae; genus Nicotiana; species Nicotiana otophora. Next base: position 10,443 of record AWOL01S0003719.1, read on the forward strand.
TCGATCTGTTGTTTTTGGGCGGCCATCCAGACGAAGGCGGCTTCACGCTTTTCATCTAATAGTCTCGCGCTCGTATTCATGGTCTCGTTGTTTGATTCTTCGGTTGCATATCGAAACCTGAGACTCGGTTCTTCGACTTCAACCAGTATTAGAGCTTCGGTGTTGTAAACCAACGAGAATGGGGTAGCCCCGGTACTGGACTTCGAGGTCGTACGGTAAGCCTATAGGACTACGGGCAAGATTTCTTTCCATTTTCCTTTAGCGTTGGTCAATATCTTTATGAGGTTTTGGAGTATGGTTTTGTTCATGGACTCTGCTTACCCATTCCTACTGGGGTAATATGGTGTTGAAAGGATTCTTTTTATCTGATGATCTTCGAGAAACTTGCTTACTTTGCTGCCGATGAACTGCTTCTCATTGTCACACACGATCTCGGTCGATATTCCGAACCGACATATTATATGGTACCAGATGAAATCAATGACTTCATTCTCCCTGAATTTCTCAAACGCCTGGGCTTTCACCTATTTGAAAAAATAGTCAGTCATAAACAATATAAATTGGGCCTTACCGGGTGCCCATGGAAGGGGGTCGATGATGTCCATCCCCCATTTCATGAACGGCCAGGGCGACAAGACCGAATGTAACAGCTCTCTGGGCTGATGAATCATCGGAGCATGCCTTTTACATCCGTTGCATTCTCGCACGAACTTCTTCGCGTCCTTTTCCATGTCGATCCAATAGTAACCGGCTCTGATTATTTTAACGATTCGGCGCCCGAATGATTTCCGCAGGTGACTTCATGGATTTCCCTCAGAACATACTCGGTCTCTCCGAGTCCTAGACATATTGTGAGTGGGCCATCGAACGTTCTCCGAAACAATGTTCTGTCTTCGGACAGGCTGAACCGGGCTGCCTTCATATGCACAGTCCTCGATTCCTTAGGGTCCGAAGGTAGTTTTCCGGTCTTCAGATATTGTATATATTTGTTTCTCCAGTACCAAGTTAGGCTTGTTGAGTTTATCTCAGCGTGACCTTCTTCCACTACCGATATCATGAGTTGTACGATCGCCCCCGAGTTGAACTGATCGTCATCGACCGACGATCCCAAGTTAGCAAGGGCATCGGCCTCACTGTTTTGATCCCGAGGCACATGTTGTAGATCTCACTCTTTGAACCAATGTAACGTTACCTGTAGTTTATCCAAGTATCTTTGCATTTGTTCCTCTCTGACTTCGCACGTCCCATTAATTTAGTTTACCACAAGAAGGGAGTCGCACTTAGCTTCGATCACCTCTGCCCCCAAGCTTTTGGCAAGTTCGAGACCTGCAATCATGGCCTCATACTTGGCCTCATTGTTAGATAATTTTAAATTCCTAATAGATTGTCTAACTACATTACCTGTGGGTTGTTTCAAGATAATTCCAAGTCCATACCCATTCGCGTTCGAGGCGCCGTTCGTAAAGAGGGTCCAGATTCCTAAAGAAGTCCCCGAGTTAAAAAACAACTCTCTTTCTACCTCGGGTATTAGGGTCGGTGTAAAATCAACCACAAAGTCTGCCAAAATTTAAGACATAATGGCGATCCAAGGCTGATATTCAATGTTGTACCCACTGAACTCTACGGCCCATTTGGCCAACCGTCCCGGGAGCTCGAGTTTAGGCATTACATTCCTCAATGGGTAAGTGGTTATGACACATATGGGGTGACATTGAAAGTACGGTTTTAGCTCCCTAGAGGCGTTTAGCAAAGTGAACGCCAGCTTTTCTAGATGAGGGTACCTAGCTTCGGCCTCACCAAGTGTCCTGCTAACATAATAAATTGGAAATCGCGTACCTTCCTCTTCGCGGACCAGGACTCCACTTACTGCTATCTCTGATACTGTCAAGTACAGGTATATCTGTTCGTCTGTCTTCGGCGTGTGAAGTAGCGGTGGGCTCGATAAATATTGCTTGACCTCATCCTAGGCCCATTGGCACTCTGGGGTCCATGAGAAGTTATTTGTCTTCTTCAACAGTGAGAAGAAACGGTGGCTCTTGTCGAATGACCTCGAAATAAATCGTCCCAAGGCGGCTATGCCTCCGGTTAACCTTTGTACGACCTTCACATTTTCCACAACAGTGATATCTTTGATGGTCTTGATCTTATCAGGGTTGATCTTGATTCCCCGATTGGATACCATAAATCTGAAAAAGTTATTCGACCCGGTTCCGAATACACATTTCTCCGGGTTCAGCTTCATATTGTATTTCTTTAATACGCTGAAGGTTTCCTTCAAATGTTTCAAATGGTCCTCTGCTCACAGGGATATAACCAATATATCGTTAGTGTAAACCTCCATTGAGTTTCCTTTTTGTTCTTCGAACATCCGATTTACTAGGCGTTGGTAAGTGGCGCCGACATTGTTTAGTCTGAATGGCATCACGTTATAGCAGTAGGTGTCGTACTTGCTGATGAAGGAAGTTTTTTCCTGATCACCTGGGTCCATCCGAATTTGGTTGTACCCAGAATAAGCTTCTAGAAAACTGAGGATCTCGTGGCCGATAGTCACATCGATCATGCTATCGATTTTAGGCAAAGGGAAAGAGTCCTTGTAACACGCTTTATTCAAATCTTTATAATCCATACACATTCTTAATTTGTTCCCCTTTTTGGGGACTACTACTATGTTTTCTAAGTAGTCCGGGTATTTAACCTCCCGGATATATCCTATTTTAAGGAATTTAGATACCTCGTCCTTGAAGAAAGCTTGTTTGACCTCGGACAAGGGTCTCCTCTTCTGCTAGACCGGGTGGAACTTCGGGTCCAGTCTCAGCTTGTGAGTGGTTATTTCTGGAGGGATCTCTGTCATATCAAGGTGAGACCAAGCAAAACAATCTTTGTTAGCTATAAAAAATTGAATGAGTTTTTTTTCTGAGCTCGGGATTCAACCTCGTGCCCAGGTATACCTTCGATCAGGCAAGCATTCGATCAGTACGACTTGCTCCAGTTCCTCAATTGTTGATTTGGTAGCATCGGAATCATCGGGAGCTATGAAAGACCTAGGAACCCCATAATCGTCGTCCTCACCCATCTCATGCTTCTCCGGTTGGGATGGAGTCGGTGTCAGTATTTGCTATTTTGTTTCTCGCTTGGTGACCGGACCCACCTCCTTTGGTGTCGAAAGTGTTGAAATCGGGACCACCTCGTCAACCGTGAACATCTCTTTGGCAGCCGGTTTTTCCCGTAGACTGTTCTTATTCCTTCTGGCATCGGGAACTTTAACACCTGGTGCAACATTGAGGGTACCGCCCTCATGTTGTGAATCCATGGTTTTTCGAACAGAGCATTGTACCTCATGTCCCACTCGATCACATAAAATCTTGTTTCCTGAATGGTCCCGGTGATGTTCACCGGTAACGTTATCTCCTCTTTAGTGGTCTCACATGCTATGTTAAATTCGTTTAGGACTCGGACCGCAGGCACGATCTGATTCCGTAGGCCGAGCTGTTCCATAACCCTCGACCTGATGATGTTAGCCGAGCTACCTAGATCAATTAACACACGTTTAACTCGAGATTTATTTATAAGTACTAATATTACTAGTGCATCGTTGTGAGGCTACATGATCCCCCCAGCGTCTTCGTCGTTAAAAGATAAAGTTCCCTCCGGAACGTAATCCCGAGTCCGTTTTTCCCTTATGATAGATACTTTGGTGCGCTTCAGCATCAGCCCCTATGAAACATCTACCCCACCGATGATCATGTTAATGACGTGCTGAGGTTCCTCCTGTTCAACCTGTTTACCAAAATCTCTGTTCCTAAAGTGGTTCTTGGCTCGATCACTCAGGAACTCTCGGAGATGCCCGTTATTGAATAGCCGAGCGACTTCCTCTCTTAATTGTCGGTAATCTTCTGTCCTGTGACCGTGAGTGCCATGATATTTGCACATTAAGTTAGGATCCCTTTGGGCTGGATCATATTGTAGCAGTTGAGGTCATTTGGTATCTTTGATACGTCCAATGGCGGATACAATGGTGGCGGCGTCGATATTAAAATTGTATGTTGATAGCCTTGGCGCTACTTTCGGCCCAATGGGCCTGTCAAAACTGTTTTTGCTCATGAGTCCCCGGTTGTTTTGACCTCGATCACTTCTTCTTTCACTTTTCACGGGGTTTCGCCCAGATTCACTATCTCTCCGATCTCCGTTGTATGGCTAATACCGATCCTTGTTCGACCTTGGTTCATGATCAATGTCTCTTCTGACTCTGTCAACTGATCTGACGGGATAAACGGACCCGGAAGAGGCCCCGAGTTGATCATCTTCAACCCTTATTTTTGATTGATACTGATTATGCACGTCGGCCCAAGTGATAGCCGAGTACCCCAACAGATTTTGCTTCAACTGCTACGAAGCCAACGAGCTTCCAACATTGAGTCCCTGGGTGAAGGCTTGATCGGCCAAATCGTCTGCGACCGGAGGCAAGTCCATCCATTCCACTTGATATCGGGACACGAATTCCCTGAGCATCTCATTATCCCTCTGCTTCAATTTGAAAAGGTCTGACTTCCTGGTCTCGACCTTGATAGCCCAGCATATGCTTTTATGAATGAATCTACAAACATAGCAAACGAGTCAATAGAATTAGGAGGTATGTTGTGATACCATATCATTTCTCCCTTGGATAGAGTTTCCCCGAACTTTTTCAGCAGGACAAACTCGATCTCGTAATCCTCCAAGTCATCCCCTTTGATGGAGCATGTGTAGGAGGTCACATGCTCATTTTGGTCGGTCGTTCCGTTGTACTTAGGAATCTCGGGCATGCGAAACATTTTTGGGATCAGCTTCGGCGCTGCGCCAGGAGGAAAAGTTTTTTGAACAAACTTCTTGGAATTCATGCCCTTCAATATCGGAGGTGCTCCTGGGATTTGATCGACCCTAGAATTGTAGGATTCAACCTTTTTGTCATTGACTTCAATTTTCTTCTTCCCCGATTATATCCATTATGTCAATTCCTCGAGCATTTTTATGATCTCGGGGTTAGTCCCCGATTCATTTTCATTCGGCCTCTCCGTGATCAGTTCATTTCTGCGGGTGACTTCCCGGGATGGCTCGGGCTCAATCCTGCTTGGCGCTCGTCTTTGGTTCTGCAACTGGGCTTTCGTTGCCTGTTGAGCCTGTAACATTTCGAAAATCACTCGCAAGTTGATCCCATCATTTTCGCCGCTGTGCATATTCTAGGCAATTGAATGGACTTCCCTGCGTACGTTATTCTCGGGGTCGGTAGGCAAATTTGTGTTGATGGCCAAATGCGAACTGGTGTCGATAGGGTCTGCCACCGGAACTCCGCCGAGATCGACTGGGGGCACCTCATTACCGGGTGCTGCATTATTGTTCTCGCCATGGTGGCTGGACTCTGCATCTGTGTTTAGAGGGGCAGACTGTGGGTTTGACATTTCGATTTTAACCTGGAATCAAAGACACTTCAAAGAACAAGTGTAAAATAGGGTGTGTTACGGGAATTTGTATCAAATTGCCACTATTATCCTTAGCCCCACGGTGGGCGCCAAACTGTTTACCCTCAAAATCGGATATCAATTAAATTTATAAGTGGTTTTAAGGATATGCGGATTAATTTTATACAAAGTGATAAATTGAATTGTTATTGAATAAACAAAGACAAAATAAATTCAAACCACACGAGTTGGATAGTTTCAGCCTTAATGAAATAGTCTCTCTCGAACCGAGCTCACCAAGACCGGTATAGATGAAAAAGAACAAAAGTTGGAGACAAATAAAATAATAATATAATTGCTTTTTAGTGCGTGTTACAACGTGTCAAATGAATGATTAGACCCTCTTTATATAGTAGGGGAGTCCTATTTTATGTACAACTCTATAAAAGGTAAAACAATCTCCTGATTCGCTGATTGCTGGTTCTTTATCGATACGTGCCGAGATACCCGCCGTAATATTCGACCGGTCACGAATATTTCGGCTTTCTGTTGGCTATGTTGGATTGTCTGACAACGTTCTTCGAAGCCGTCCGAGGCTAGGACCGATTCTGGGATCATGGCCTCGATATTCTCGAAGGCAGGCGTCATGCCCCGGGGATCTAGCCCGGTGGGACTTTGGCTTGATTTCGATCCCTTACTGCCATATCTCGAGCCCGGCTTATCTTGTCGGAGGTTAGGATGCACCATGAGCTCCATTTGACACGTATACAAAGCTCTCTCCAAAAGACGAAATCAACTATTTTTAGGAGCTTAAATAAATTTAATGAAGGTTAACGTATTTAAACACATTAAAAAAACTAGTTAACATCACACTCCAGCTATATATCTGTTGATGATATGATTACATATCCAATTATTGTGAAAAGATTATTATGCGTAGATAACATAAATTATATATCCAGCTTCCCAATTGAGTGATCGTTTGGATAATCTTAGACCAATAATAGGATATGGTAGGGTTTTGTTGACCACATTCGATATAATATGATTCTTATAAATGGATGCCTATGAGTGGATAAATTTAATTTGATTGAAACCCTAACTAACGCGAGCATAAACAAAATTAGAAAATTAACAAATTTATGTCATCCAACTCTTAAATAACTAACAATATCATCCACCACAATGATATAAAATGTTTTGTACCTATCTTAATTTCTGAACAACTAGCCGGTAGTGCTTTTTCTTATTGACTCAAAAATAAAAATCTAGAAATATATAAATAATTGAGGTATGAACAGAATTATATAATTAGTCAATTTCATCTTTGATCTACGGAGATAAACCTTATTAACACAATGAATGTATCAAAATGAGCCGAAACCAGTGTGTAACGTGGATAGGACCGTATGTATTTTACTTTTTTTATTTCGTACTCGATATTCAGTATTCATTTTGAAATCTGATTAATCCGAATTTTCGGCAAATATGTATATGTGCAACAAAAACAACAACAATATACCCAGTGTAATCCCCACAAGTGAGATCTAGGAAGAGTAGTTTGCACTCATATCTTATCTCCACCTTATGTAGGTAGAAAAGCTATTTTCAAAAGACTCTCGGCTCAAACATGTATATGTGCGTGTAAATAAAATACACACATGTGAATGTATTTTACTATGTTCACGTCAAACATATATGTGTATGTGTAGGAATAAAACAAAAACACATGTATACGTGCTTGTAATTTATACATGTTAGATTTAGATTTCAATGATGAAAAATAATATATTGTTATTTGCAGGATCACTCAAGACGCAAAGAAGGATGCGAGCAAGTATATCAATGATGTACGAAAGAAGACAAGAAAGGAATGAGTAAAAGAAAGAATACAAAGATCTGTCAACAGAAATAAGAAAGGAAGGCCCAAGAACAAAGAGATCTGTAAAAGATACGACAACCAAGATGACATAGTATAAAGAAGGAAGGACCAAGATTTGAGGAGATCTAGACTGAAATTGCGCCTACTCGGATTGCTGAAGATATGCGTCGAAAAGGAAGGCTATCAATCCCTTGGATCAAGGAACAATCTAAGGACCACTTATACAACGAGATTCTCTTTCAAGAAGGAAAAGACTCGCAATCATGAACCATCTAAGGAAGCTCTGTACTTATTCTTGGAATCAATCATAATAGATTCAACTCCAAGGATCAATTCCCTTGGGATCTCAAATCTCTCAACGATATGCCGAAATAAGTCAAGCCAAAGTTCAAGTATATAATGCACATTATCAAGAAAGAATCATATACTTTGATCAAAGTAATTTCATGCTCTTTGTCCTACTCTAAACAAGCATTGTAATCTAAGTATAGTTTACTGTATAATCAGTAGAGAAAAGAAAGAGAGAAAAACCTCGGTGAGGTATTGTATCACAGTTATTACGAGTGTACTTAGAACTAAGAGTGAGTTGGTGTTCGTAGATAACATCAACACAATTATACGAAGTTATTCAAGGAGCTTTGAAATGAGAACATCCTTGCAACCCAAGGGGACTGGAGTAGGATTCACATTGAATCTGAACCAGTAAAATTCTAGGTGTCTTCAATTCCTGCACTTTACTTCTGTCTTTAGTTTCATTCTGTATTTACTTTAGTCGACTATTTAGTAAACTAGTCAACTACTTAGAATATAAAAGAAAAAATTGACAATTTACCCCTTCTCCCCCTCTTGTACATTTAATTGGCATCAGAGCAGTTCTCACATATTTATTTTTTGTTTAATAACTAGTGAGAAAAGATCATGTCAAACCAAGTAACTATTGGAGCACTCTTTCAAGAAGGGACATCGCAAGTAAGGCCACCATATTTCAATTGGCAACACTTCTCTCATTGGAAGGTGCGCATAGAAATATATGCAAAGTCCTATGATGTCAAAGTATGGTGTGTTATCAAAAGGGGAAACTATCTACTTCCAGCATCAGGACAATTATCCACTGATCCTGAAGATATAGATGACTACTCTGACGAGCAAATGGTTGTTATTCAAGTTAACGCTAAGGCACGAAATTTGCTCTATAATGCTATAAGTAGAGAAAAATATGAGAAAATTTCAAGTTGTGGTACTGCCAAGGAAATGTGGGACAAACTGGAAGTTACCTATGAAGGAACTAGAAAAGTGAAATAAATAAGGATAAATTTGTTAGTTCACGACTATGAACTCCTCCAGATGAAAGAAGGTAAATCCATTGAAGAAACTTATGCACGATTCAGCAAAATCATTGGTGATCTGAAAGCTTTTGGTAGACCATACTCAAGTGGTGAGCAGGTTCGAAACATCCTAAGAAGTTTGCCTACCACATGGCAGACAAAAGTAGTTGCACTTGAATATTAAGATTTGGACAAACTATCATATGATAAACTGCGTGGAGATCTCATTTGAGAAAACACATCTCAAGAAAATGCGTCAGGAAGAGAAGACGAAAACAGTTACCTTCAAAATCCCAACTGAAGGTTTTGAGAACGATATTGATGATTACGCAGAGGCTCTTGAATAAGAAATTTCCATGGTTTCGAGAACTATGAATGGATTGTTGAGAAGATACAGAAGCATAAAAAAATGGAAAGGATATAATCGAGAAGAACCAGACAATGCAATGAGCAAGACAAAAATGATAGAAAATGTTTTGAATGTGGAAGGTATGGCCATGTTTAAGCTGAATGCACAGATCTTAAAAGAAAAGTCTCCAGAGGGTCAATAAAAACAAATTCTTTAGAAGTTGGAGCGATGAAGATAGCTCAGAACATGAAGAAATAGTAAACTTGTGCTTCATGACTATTCTAGAAAATAATATGAACAAATACTCTAGTTGTTGGACTGATGAAGATGTATCAGACGATGACTGCAAAGAAGAAACTGAAATTTGCTTTATGGCACGAGGTAAAACAAGTGAGGTAAGACCCTATAAATGTGATAGATGTAATGAATTATAGGATATTCTTGATCTTACCCTAAAAGAGTCTCAAAAATGCTAAATGAATTAAAGAGACTCAATAGGGAAAAGAAAGTCTGGGAACTCAAACTTGAAGTCTGTGAAATCGAAAGAGATGTTCTTCAAGAAGAGGTTCAGGAGTTTGAATTACAACTTAATGGCATGCGCAAATCCACCAGTCACAGTTCTGTCAAGTCTAACCAAGAGACTTACAAGTCAACTGGAAAAAGGTTTGTTAAAACTGAGTCCACAAGTACTGAAACGAGTGGTAGATCAAAAACCGGATCAACCCCTGTGTGTCATTACTATAACAAGGCTGGGCATAAATATTCCTTTTGTAGCTTTCGTAAATCTAATATTTCAGGATGGATTTGGAAATCCAAAAATAGTCGTAATCCTAGTATAACTAACCAATAAGGACCCAAGCAAGCTTGGGTACCTAAACGAAGGTGATAATTCTACTTTACAGGAACACCACAGAAAGAGTCGTAAAGGAAAATTGTATTTAGACAGTGCGTGTTCCAGTCACATGACGGGTGACAAAAATCTGTTCAAAGAGGTCACAAAAATAAATGGAGAAAATATCAAATTTGGTGATGATTCAAAAGGAAAGATCCTTGGTACCAGCACAGTTCCATTCAGCAATAATTGTGATAGTACAGAAGTATACCTTGTGGACAGACTCAACTATAATCTCTTGAGCATAAGTCGACTATATGATTCTGGATATGAAGTCAAATTCAAGAAAATAGGTTGTGCTATTGAAGATGAGACTAGTAAAATCATTCTGCCCGGAAAAAGGTATGGAAATGTATATATTCTGGACAGTATTGAAAACCTAGATGGCCATATTTGTTTAGCATCCTTATCTGATGATCCATGGCTATGGCATAAAAATCTTGGCCATGCAAGCATGCATTTGATTGAAAAACTCTCCAAACATGATTTTGTTATTGGCTTTTCCAAACTCTATTTTTCTAGAAATCATGTATGTGATGCATGACAACTTGTCAAACAAATCAGAACCTCTTTCAAAGGCAAAGACATTGTGTCCACAACCAATCCCTTACAATTACTTTCCATGGACTTGTTTAGACCTACTAGAACTGCTAGCATTGGAGGTAAGCGATATGCGTTTGTTGTTGTTGATGATTACTCATGTTTCACATAAAGATGAAGCCTTAAAAGATTTTGAGATTTTCTACAAAAGAATTGAAAGAGAAAAGGTGTATCTTATCTCAACCATACAAAGCGACCATGGAGGAGAATTTGAAATCAGAGCCTTTGAAGAATTCTGCAACGATCAAGGATACAATAACAACATACTCAGTATTATCCCACACTGTGGGATCTGGGGAGGGTAAGTGTGCGCAGACCTTACCCCTACCTTGTGAGGATAGAGAGGCTATTTTCAATAGACCCTCGGCTCAGGAAAGCATAAGCACCACATTACTGAAAATATAGACAAGAAGGGACAGTACCAAAAACCATATAAAAGCAGAATAGAACAACAAGATAGTAAGGTGATCAATAATGAAAGAAAACAACGGTTAGTCATAAAAATCTACTACCAATAGAAAGCGAGAATGCATGTCAATACTACTATTATGAACACTCTAGACTACCTACTCTACTTCCCTAATCCTCGACCTCCATACATTCCTATCAAGGGTTATGTCCTCGGTCAGCTGAAGCTGCACCATATCTTGCCTAATCACCTCTCTCCACCTCTTCTTTAGCCTACCTCTACCTCTTTGTAGGCCCTCCACTGTCAACCTCTCATACCTCCTAACAGGAGCGTCTGTGCTCCTCCTCCTTACATGACCAAACTCCCTAAGTCGCGCTTCCCGCATCTTGTCCTCAATAGGGGCCACATTCACCTTGTCGCGAATAACCTCATTTCATATCCTATCTAACCTGGTGTGCCCACACACCCATCTCAATATCCTCATCTTTTCTACCTTCATCTTCTGGACATGAGCAATCTTCACTGGCCAACACTTATCCCCATACAATATTGTTTGTCTGACCACCACTCTGTAGATTTTACCCTTAAGTTTCGGTGGCACCTTCTTATTATACAAAATACTGGAAGCGAGTCTCCATTTCATCCATTCTGCCCCAATACGATGTATGACATCTTCATCAATCTCCCCATCCCCCTGAATAATAGACCCAAGGTACTTAAAACTTCCTCTGCTAGGGATGACCTGCGAGTCCAGCCTCATTTCCCCTTCCCCTCCTTGAGTCTCGCCATTGAACTTACACTCTAAGTATTTTGTCTTGGTCCTGCTCAACTTGAAACCTTTAGATTCCAGGGTCTGCCTCCATACCTCTAATTGCGCATTGACACCGTCTTGCATCTCGTCAATCAATACAATATCATCTTCAAATATCATGAACCACGGCACCTCCCCTTAGATGTGGCGCGTCAGTACGTCCATCGTCAGAGCAAACAAAAAAGGGCTGAGTGCCGACCCCTGATGTAACCCCATCATAACCGAAAAATGGTCCGAGTCCCCACCCACCTTCCTCACTCAGGTCTTTACTCCATCATACACGTCCATAATCAACCTAACGTAGGCAACAGCGACACCTCTAGCCTCCAAACATCTCCACAAAACCTCCCTCGCAACTTTATCGTACGCCTTTTCTAAGTCGATGAATACCATATGCAAGTCCTTCTTTCTCTCCCTAAACTGGTCCATCAATCTCCTAACAGGGTGGATGGATTCTGTTGTCGAACTCCTCGGCATAAACCCAAACTGATTCTCGGAAATAGACACACTTCTCTTCACCCTTAGCTCTACCACTCTCTCCCAGAGTTTTATAGTATGACTAAGCAGCTTGATACCCCGATAGTTATTGCAATTTTGGATATCACCCTTGTTCTTGTATATAGGAACCATTGTTCTCCACCTCCACTCTTCGGGCATCCTCTTTGTTCTAAAAATGACATTAAATAACCTAGTGAGCCACTCCAACCCTATCTTGCCTACTATTCCAAAACTCCACCAGGATTTGCCCCTGCTCATCTTACGCATAAACCCCTCAACTTCATCAACTCTAATCCATCTACAATACCCAAATTCACAATGACTCCCAGAGAGTTCCAAGTCACTCAGTACAATGCTCTTGTCCCTCTCCTCGTTCAAGAGACTATGAAAGTAGGTCTGCTATCTCCAACGGATAAGCCCCTCATCCAACAAAACTCTACATTCTCCGTCCTTGATGCACTTTACTTAGTCCAACTCACGCACCTTCCTTTCTCGCGCCTTGGCTAACCTGAACAGCCTTTTATCCCCACCTCGGCCCTCGAGTTCCTCATACAAGCGACTAAATGTTTCAGTCTTGGCCGCCATAACTGCTAGCTTTGCCTCTTTCTTAACCAACTTATAATGCTCCCTATTCGCCCTCTTCTCCTCCTCGTTTACACTTTCAACTAGCTTCAGATACGCTACTTTCTTGGTTTCCACTTTTCCTTGAACCTCTTCATTCCACCACCAGTCTCCCTTGTGACCACCAGAGTAACCCTTTGAGACCCCTAATACCTCTCTCGCGGCTTCCCTAATGCACTGCGCAGTCATTGTCCACATAGAGCTTGCATCTCAACTACTCCTCCAAGCCCCCACAGTCACCAACTTGACCCCTAACTCTTGCGCTTTAGCTTCCGTCAAGGCTACTACTTGATCCTATGTTGGCTATACATCGCCCTCTTCCTCCTCTTCCTCGTGATCTCAAGGTCCATGACCAGGAGCTTATGAAGGGTCGAGAGGTTCTCACTCGGGATGACCTTGCAATCCATGAAAAGCCCTCTATCGGCCTTCCTGTTGAGTAAATAATCAATCTGAGTCTCAGACACCGAACTCCGGAAGGTGACCAAGTGCTCCCTCTTCTTCGGAAAACTCGAGTTTGCTATCAACAAATCAAATACTCTAGCAAAGTCTAGCAGAGACGTTCCTCCTCCGTTTCTATCTCTAAAACCAAAGCCACTATGCATATGATTATACCCCCCCCCCCAGACGTCGCTCCAATGTGGCTATTGAAATCTTCTCCTATGAAAAGCTTCTAGGTATGCCGGATACCACGCACCATCTCATCCAAATCCTCACAGAAACGCCTCTTGACTTCCTCATCCAAGCCTTCTTGGAGTGCGTACGCACTGATTATGTTCCAAGTAGAACCTCCAACAACTAGATTAATAGTCAGCAGCCTGTCATTAACCCTCTTAACATCTACCACTAGTTCGCAGAGGTCCTTATCAACCAAGATACGTACCCCGTTCCTGCCCCCCACCCTCCCAGAATACCAAAGTTTGAACATGTCCACATCTCGCGCCTTATCTCCTGCCCGCTTAGTCTCTTGTACACAAGCTATATTAATCTTTCTTTTCTCGAGAATCTTCGCTAACTCTACAGATTTTCCAGTCAAAGTTCCTATGTTGCCAGACCCCACTCTCAGCCTAGTAGCTCCCTTAGCCCTTTTACCCCCCGCACCCCCTCCCCCGCTCTGGCACCCCCGAGGACAAGACCTTACCCTACCATCGTTCACCAAATCCACTATAATCTAGGAGTCACTATGCAAGAACTATCTTGAAAGCAAGCGATAAAAATAAAATGAATTACTGAAATATAATCTAGCACTAAAGGTCGCAAAATAGGTGAAGAATAAAATAAAAGAACTAACGAGAACTATAATCTACAACTAAAGGTCAGAAAAACAGGTGAAGAAATAATACAAAGGAACTAAAGTAACTATAATCAACAACTAAAGGATAGAAAAATAGGTGAAGAAATACAATATTCTACCACTATAGATCACAAAGGAATGTGCAAAACTAGAACAGAACAACTAGGGGATATTTGAAATAAAGATGTAAACGGGTAGAAAACAATATAAACAAGTAGGCAAAGTTATCACTAATATAATTAATTTGACAATGTTAGGGCAAATACTAAATAAAGATTCAAGAACAAAATAGGCAGGCAAGGAGATACAATTACGCTAAAATATCAAACTCTTAAAATATCAAGACAATAGAGGAACAATAGAACCTGGATTGTAGCTTGAAGTTAACGAAAATCTGGTCGGCAGTGATGGATTGTGACGAGCTGGAGAATGCAATGTATAAAACGATCGAATCGATACAAGGACTTACTTAAGTTCTCTTCCTTAAAAACTGTTATCAGCAAAACCAATCAGAAACTAAAAGAAAATTATTCCTAGTCCAGTTTCTTAATAAATTGAACAAATCTCGGACAACCCTACGTGTCACAAAGACAAAACAAAGTCTATCAAAATGTTCAAATCAGAGCACCAAATGTGAGAAAATTTTGGATTCTTGAACCTCTGTATAAGTTTCTGTTCAAATACAGAAGAAAAAGCCGAAAATTCCTAGCACAGCATAAGAAAGATTCGATCTTTAAGTGATCAAAGAAGAGAACCTCAACTGATTTTTTCAACATTTTCAAAATCAATATGAAAGCTAGAGAGGAATGATTGAGTATAATCTCTGAATGGGTTTTTCCATCTAGGCGCAGTGTAATCACCGAAATCTTTAAATGTCGGTAGGTGGGAAAAGGTAGATGAGGATGAGAATCTTTAAACGACGGTGTCGTACGAGAAAATGTTTAGTGTTCAATCTTTTTATCAACCCCGATCAAGGATATACTCATAATTTCTTAGCCCCAAGATCACCCCAACAGAATGGGGTAGTTGAATGCAATAATATAACTCTACAAGATATGTCTAGAACAATGATATTAGAACATTCATTGCCAAATCATTTTTAGGCAGAAGCGGTCAGCACAGCATGTCACATCCTCAACAGATGTCTCATAAGATATATTCTAAAGAAGACTCCTTTTGAATTATGAAAAGGTAAAAGGCCCAATATAGTCTACTTTCACTTGTTCGGAAGCAAATGTTTCATTCACAACAATGGTAAAGACAACCTTGGAAAGTTTGATCCAAGGAGTGATGAAAGTATTTTTCTTGGTTATTCTATTAATAGTAGTTCCTTTACTTTATATGTAGAAGAATCGGTGCATGTTATATTGATGATAATAAAACTATGGCCGAGAAGGAATCATTGCAGGTGATGAAGATATCAGTCAAGAAGCATCACAGACAAATAAGTCACAGAAGTCGACTGATAGTACAGACAAAGTCACGAAGTTAACTAGTGAACCTGTTAGCAATCATATTGAATCGCAGAAGGATTCGACTACTTCAGTATTTGAAACGCGACCAAATGAATGGAGAGGAGAACCAGAGTACCCACAGAAGTTTATCATAGGAGGCCCAAATGAAGGAATGAAAACCAGGGGAGTACTCAAGAAAAAGGAAAACATTGCACTTATCTCTCAAATCGAACCAAAGAAGGTTGATGAAGTTTTAATGGATTCAAGTTGGGTACAAGCTATGCCGGATAAACTTGATCAATTTGATATCAAGAATGGGAATTAGTGCCTAAGCCAGCAAATACTACAATTGTTGGAACAAAATGGGTTTTCAGAAATAAGTTGAACGATGATGGAAAGGTAATCAGGAACAAAGCTAGATTGGTGGCCCAAGGCTACTCACAATAGGAAGAAGTCAACTATGATGAAACCTTTTCTCTTGTAGCCTGGTTAGAATGAATACGTATTCTGCTTGCATATGCATCTTTTAAAGGTTTTAAACTTTTTCAAATGGATGTTAAAAGTGCTTTCTTAAATGGCTTTATTAATGAAGAGGTATATGTAAAACAACCTCTTGGTTTTGAAAACTGACAATTTTTCTTACCATGTGTATAAGTTGACTAAAGCCTTGTATGGACTCAAACAAGCTCCTCGACCCTAGTATAAAAGGCTTAGCTCATTCCTAACTAATCATGGATTCACAAGAGATAGAGTAGATACTACATTATTTATCAATAGATACTCTGAGGGTAATCTTATTATCCAAGTCTATGTTGGTGATATTATTTTTGGAAACGCTAACTCTCTCTTATGCAAGGAATTTTCTGATCTCATGCAGAGTGAGTTCGAAATGAGTATGATGGGAGAACTCACATTTTTCTTTGGTCTCTAAATTTAGAAATGTGAGAAGGGAACATTTATATGTCAGATAAAATATACAAATAAATTTATTCAAAAATTCGGTATGAGCAGTGCTAAAGAAATTGGTACACCCATGAGCCCTTCAACGGGTCTTGACAAAGATGAGAAGGGAAATTCAGTGGATGAAACAAAATATAGTGGGATGATTGTCTCATTACTTTATTTAACTGCTAGTCGACCAGATATCATGTTCAATGTGTGTAAGTGTGACAGGTTTCAGTCAGCTCCTAAGGATCGCATCTGACAGCAGTGAAGCGGATAATTCTCTATCTTATTGGAGTTATTTCTTATGGACTATGGTATCTACGATCTAACAATTTTAAGCTTGAAGACTTTTCAGATGATGATCTTGCATGAGATAAAGACGACAGGAAAAGCACCAGTGGAACATGTCAATTACTGGAAAAGGCATTAATCTCCTAGAACAGTAAGAAACAAGGTTCAGTAGCACTATCCACAACTGAGGTGGAATATATTGCTATTGGACAATGTTGTGCTCAATTACTCTAGATGTCTCTTCAACTGGGTGATTATGAACTATCTTTTCAAGGTTGATCAAACGTCCTTTCTCTACCGCCTTGTAAAATCTATGAATCCTTAGTTAGGATGTTGAATGTTAATCTCGGTTCTCCCAAGCCTGATAAAGTTGGGATCTTTAGTTCTAGGGAAGCACATTATTTTATATTATGCCCTATTTGACTCAATTTTCTAGTGTAAGTGTTCTGGTTTCTCTATGCTTTTCAAAAATAACTGGCCTGAAGATTTTGAAATTACCTTTGATCAAGCAAAGTGTTGCATAGCCAAGTCTCCATACGATTCCCTTACTAAATAGTTGGGCCCCGGTGATGTTAGTTTCGAAACCCGGATCCTCTCTCACATTGTAGCAACAACCCTTCTCCCTCGCACTAGTTCATTTTCCACCTTCTCTCAATGAGATACCTTTCTTGTTTATTGTCTAGTGACCGAGCATAAAGTCTAACGGTCCTCTTGGGTTATAAATGTTATGATTGAAAATGCTGATGACCCCATTAGTCTTCCTTATGGTATGGTTATCACTCATCTTCTAGAAGACCATAACATATCTATTTAATTACCCCTTTGCCTCTGTCACCAAATCTTATAATTCTAAAGCCTTTGTCAGTATGGGGTATGTTTGTGCTAAGGGTACCTGGGTGAAGAAGCATGAAGGAGAGATAAAGGTTGTTCAAACGGAATCCAAAGCTAAAGTGTCTGGTTCCTATCATGGTGTGAGTGATCTCGAGCTTGTGGAGAAATTGACTATTATTGACAACAAGTTGACCATCATCAATGACCTTCTTGTCTCAATTAAATCAACCATTGGGGACATTCATGACATCTCTAAGGAGACAGGGTCAGATGTATCAAAGATAAGGGTTAAGATTCTCAAGTTAGGAGAGAATGCAGTTAAAGCTTTCAAGGAGGTGCATGACAGGATCGATGGGGTATCTGTTACAGTGAATGCTAGCTTTGATCGTTTGAAGGAGGCTATATGCAATACTCTCACTTATTTTCTGCATCGTTAGTTGTGAATGGGTGGAAGTTTAAGACAATTCTTTTTGTTGTTTTGGACTGGTTAACTACTCATTGGGTGTATTTTGAACACTCACTATCTCTGCATGCCTATCACTGCACTTATGTTTGCGTAGTTGCTTGAAATATTTCTGCTGGCGGTTTTTTTATGATTACATAGTGTTATAATTTTTTTTGTTGATGCCAAAAGCGGGAGAAATTAGTTTATAGTACATGTAGCAATTGTTTACTATCTTGTTAAAGGGGAGTCGACTACAAGCATTCAACAAGTATATACATCCTCATGATTGTCCTGTTGAGGGGGAGTCAACTGAGGAGTCGACTACAGAAAAAAAAGAGTCGGCTAAACAAGGAAGTAAACTGTTTTTATATATGTTATTTTTTCATCATCAAAATGGGGAGATTGTTTGATCTAGATTTCAATGATTAAAAATAACATATTGTTGTTTGCAGGACCACTTAAGACGCAAAGAAGGATGCGAGCAAGTCTATCAATGATGTACGAAAGAAGACAAGAAAGGAAGGAGTAAAAGAAAGAGTGAAACAATATTCCAGTAGAAACAAGAAAGGAAGGCCCAAGAATAAAGAGATATGTATAATATACTACAATTAGGATGACGTAGTATAAAGAAGGAAGAACCAAGATTTGAGGAGATCTAAACTGAAATTGCGCCTACTCAGATTGCTGAAGATATGCGTCAAAAAAGAAGGCTATCAATCCCTTGGATCAAGAAACAATCTAATGACCACTTATACAAAGAGATTCTCTTTCAATAAGGAAAATACCGGAAATCATGAACCATATAAGGAAGCTCCGCACTTATTCTTGGAATGAATCATAACAAATTCAACTCCAATGATCAATTCCCTTAGGATCGCAAATCTCTCAATGATCCGCCGAAATAAGTCGAGCCAGAGTTCAAGTATAATGTAGATTTGTAATTGGAGGTTAGGCCAAGCCCCCCTCCAAACATGGTTTGTTGTCGGAAGTTGAATATATCCCAGCCCAGGTATTGATGGGCAAAACAAAAGTATATAATTCATATATCAAGGAAGAATTATATACTTTGATCAAACCAATTTCATGCTCTTTGTTCTATTCTACAAGCATTGTAATCTAAGTATAGTTTACTGTATAATCAGTAGAGAGAAGAAAGAGAGAAACCACTTGGTGAGGCATTGTATCACAATTATTACGAGTGTACTTAGAACCAAGAGTGAGTTGGTGTTCGGAGATAACATCAACACAATTGTACGAAGTTATTCAAGGAGCTTTGAAGAGAGAACACCCTTTCAACCCAAGGGGACTAGAGTAGGATTCACATTGAATCCGAACCAGTATAAAAATTCTGGGTGTCTTTAATTCCTGCACTTTACTTCTGTTTTTAGTTTCATTATGCCTTTACTTTAGTCGACTATTTAGTAAACTAGTCAACTACTCAGAATATAAAAAGAAAAATCAGCAATTCACCCCCCCACATCCACCCCACTCCCTACCCTCACCCCCCAC
>AWOL01S0003719.1:31564-51682 GCA_000715115.1 Nicotiana otophora
ACCCCCACCCTGTACTTTCAATACCATCTACAAATTCACTAACTCTAAATTTTGGATTAACTCATTATCAAAACATGAGCATAAATTTTATTTTATGCGGATCAAGAATGAAGTTTATGAATTCCTACATTGATCTTAAGTTAATAAATAGTAATAATAATTGAATTTATAGTTAAAGATTTATTGATATTTAGGTGACTTCTTAATACATACTCCCTTGGTTTAAAGAATGAACCTATCACAATATGGGGAGTCAATTAAGGTTTTCTTTGATCATATTGTTTTGTAAGTAATTTTTAAATATTTTAAAATATTAACTGTAATGACTTATAGTACTTTTTATATAGTTTTTAAATATGCAAATTTTATTTTAAATTTAAAAACAATATCTATGTCCCAATTCACATAAATTAGTTAATTTGACCATCGTACTCCGAAAAGATTCAAACAAATTGAAACAGATGGAGTGTATAAAGTTTAGACAAAAATTATTGGGTTCCTATGTGTTAGATATTGTCCTAATTTTCTTACCATGTTTGATTCTCCTATCTCTTGAAGAAAAGGGCAACATACTTACCATAATTGAATTTTCCTTTTCTTAAAAGGAAAAGGTTTGGACTTGTGATGACCTCATAGGTCATTTTGAGTATTAGCCCTTAATTTTGTATTTTGAAACCTCCGTTAGTTTCGTTTTTATTTCTTGATTTGCGTGTGTGGTCCGTGTCGCTTTTTGAAAAGTATTTATGTGAACATTTAAAGAAAATATGATTTTTGGCTTTAAAAACAACTTGAGTTGACCGTATTTTGTGAAAACATCTTCGGATCGGTATTTTGATAATTTTTGTAGGTCCGTATTATGATTTTAGACTTAGGCGTATGCCCGAAATTGAAATTGGAGGTCCCTAGATTGATTTGACTCATTTTGCAAAAAAACTAGTATTTTGAAAGTTTGGAAATTTTCTAAGTTTGACCATAAGTTGACTTCATAGCTAATGGATTCGGATTTTGGTGTTGACACTTGAACTAGGTCTGTATTACTATTTGAAACTTGTCTGCAAAATTTGGTACAATTCGGAATTG
Organism: Nicotiana otophora; assembly: GCA_000715115.1. Lineage (NCBI taxonomy): Eukaryota > Viridiplantae > Streptophyta > Magnoliopsida > Solanales > Solanaceae > Nicotiana > Nicotiana otophora. The sequence continues at coordinate 32,645 of AWOL01S0003719.1, forward strand.
ATTTGATATAATTCGGACACTTAGATGTGATTCTAGTTGTTCTTGAGTTTATTTTGAAATTTTATTCGTTTTGAGGGTTGATTTGTAGATTTAGATGTTATTTTGGTAATTTGATTGCGCGAGCAAGCTCGTATGGTGTTATTACACTTATGTGCATGTTTGGTTTGAGCCTGAGGGGCTCGGGTGAGTTTCAGATGAGTTTGGTTAGTGTAAGGATTGATGGTGCAATACCTGTTCTGGTACTTTGTTGCAGATATCGCATTTGCGAGGTCTAGCTTGCAATTGCGAGTCTCGCTTTTGCGAGAAATAGTTCGCATTTGCGAATATGGGCTGGGCTGGATGAATCTCATATTTGTGAGAATTTGGTTCGCTTTTGAGAAATGTGGCCATTCGCTTTTGCGAAGGAAGTGGCCGCATCTGCGATCACATGCCACTTGAGTCTGCTTTGCAATTGTGAAGTTTTTAGTCGCATTTGCGATGGTGGAATGTGATCGTTTGCGATCTAAATGCCACATTTACGACTTCTGGTGTTCTGAGGCAGGGTTCACATTTGCGAGCCTTGTCTCGCATTTGTGATGTTCGCAATTTTGAACAAGACATCACAGTTGCGACATCTGCAACTGGGTAAAAGAGGGGGAAACGGGACTTAGCTGATTTTACATCATTCTTCACCTCGCATATACGTCGGAATACGCCGAACTTAGCTCATTAAGACATTAAGTTGTGCAGATACCGGAGTTGGTCCCAGCAGCGCTTAGTGAGATTCTCTGGATCCAGCTACCTGTGGAGACTTGAGGTATAGCTGCATGACGTCTGCAACCCTAAAGTCCCCTTCTATGTTATCATTGTTGTTTATTTTGATTCAAACAGTTGTGTTTTATTAAAACTATTATTTGTAGTGCTCATGACGCTCATATAATCGTGACTCCAAATTCTAGGATTGTATTTGGATTACATTGTTTATTAGTTTATCATCTTATTTCAAATTACTCGGTTTTATTGTTATCATTTGATTTGGATTGTTAAAATGGTTAAATAAATATAGCTAACGTTGGCTTGCCTAGCAAGTGAAATGTTTAGCGTCATCACGATCCCGAGGGTGTGAATTTCAGGTCGTGACATGACTTCTATAAATTAAGGATCATTCCTTCTCATTTAGCAACATTCACAATTTAGCCATATGGGATTTGAGAGTTTTGAATTTCGAGACAAGTGTTAGCCTGCCACATGTGTTTGCCTCTTCGTGAGGCTGTTCTCTCGATATATTGTACTCTCATTTATATAGTGGATTGCTCATCTCCGCCCATGGACGTAAGTCAATTGATCGAAGCACGTTAAATATCTGTGTCTCTTTTGGTATATTTCTCTTCTGTTGTCTGATTTATCGTCGTTGAAGATATGTTTTGCTAGTTTTCGCATGACACCTGATTATTTCGGTCATAACACTATGAACCTATAGCTCTAGATCCGCCATTAATTTTGTGTGATTCTCTTGTGTAAGTATGTTTTAGAAAAAGTTTTCTAACATGTTTGTATTCAAAACTAATTTAATTTAAATTTCTCTTTTATTCTTAATGTCATGATTGTATAGCCATTTAAGACTACGAATTCCAAAAATAATTTTTTTTTTTAATTATTCAGTCAAATAAATTCACATAAAATAAATCGAAGGAAACAATTTATTGGACTCATTATTGGTTACAATTTATATAGCTAATTTGTTCTCCTTAATTGTGTGCGCAAGTCTTATATTTTGCAACTTTTTGGCACGGTAGGTATATGTGGGTATAGGCCTATAGGAGCAGAATGATTTTACGTGCACGGTACACGCACGCACATACTAGCGAGACGTAATAAACATTTTAAATAGTTCTGACGTTATTTTGTTGATTTATTTTAGCTTTTAAAAACTCATTAAATTACATGAAGACAGAATTATTGGATAAACTTATCCGTCAAGCAACAAATATTTTATTACAAGAATTTAATGATTGTGAGAAGGTAAAACAATCAACGTAATCGTGTCGTGATACAATAAAGTCGCTCTTTTTCGGTAATGCAACCAATAATAATGACTAGAATAATCTAGTATTTGGACCTACTAGAATGTCACGCTATAGACAAAATAACATACAAAAAAGTATAATAGGAAATTAATAGTAACAGTTCTTTTCCAATTTTAATTAGTAGCTGAAAATGGAAAATAAAGGGAGCCGAAAATGGAGAATTTCTTTCTTTCAGGTTTGTTACTTCTTGAACAATAATAAATAATAATGTAAGAACCGTGTATTAATCGACATACAAGCATATGTCATTTTAATTAAGCTTTTAATTATTCACTTCGTATATAAGATGATGATACCGAATTAGAAGAGGAAGAGATATGCAGTTTTATGAGTTTTCGAAAAGATACCAAATTAATAGTTCACAGTTTAGTTTGACAATAATAAAAATTCTAAAAAATAATTTCTTTAATTAAATCATTTTCCAGCATTTTGTTATTACAAAATATTTTCACTAAAAAGGGCAAATAATGCTTCATTTGTGGTTGGAAATTATTTTCCTTTAAAAATATCTAAACTTTTTATCCATATTATTTCATCACTTACTTCAACAACACTTAAACATTGTTTTCATTCTTGTAGCAATACAAAATTTAAGGCATGAGATTTGTCATGGGTGGCTTTCCAGCCATGCCCCATTACCCCTTGGACGCACCTCATGGCGTCCTGGCTAGTCTTCCAACACCTAGCGTCATGGACGGTCCCGTACTCTTGGTCGTGCCAAGTGACAAGCGCGTATGTGCCTATGTCGCCCCACCGATAGCCCTCGCCAGCGCCCAGCCGCACGCAGATGCCAACAGCGCCGCGCGTGCATACTCTGATGCTAAAGACAAGGTTGCTGCAAACGGACATGCTTCTGCTTTGTAGGAATCTAAGTCATTTCTATTGTAAATATAGAGTAGTTTTACTTCATGTATTTCCTTTATATTTCTCTAGCTTAGTTATGTCAAGTCATGTAACTTTGATTTTTATTTTTTTTAGTACTATTAGGGGGATCAAGCAATCAAACTTTTTAGCAAGAAAATAATTCTCTGTACTGGTGTCTCTCTCCCTCAACACCGTGTTGCTTTTCTGTAATAGCTTTCATTAATGCAATCAAGCTTTCTTTCATTCTCAATTCTCTTTTATGTTCCCTCAATTGCTCTTGACATTGATTTTTCTGTACGACACTGACAATCTCGTCTAGCGTACGGATGGGACCCCGTTGGCGGACAGTAACTATACGAACATCGATTGCTTAGCCTTACGTCGGCCTTCTAAGGAATCTCAGGAATGCGGTCCCCATGATTCACCATGGTCAGAAATGGTGGTAATGGCAATGGGTTCCCTTATCCAATGTCGAATACGACCCATCGTGAATATGGTGCCTGATTTAAGAACCAGCCTAGTGCAAAGGTTGACATGGACCACAAGATGCGGCAAGTCGAATGTGACAATGCGAACATCAATCGCGACTCTAAAGGAGACCGGCAAACAGCAGCCACAGAGACAGCCAAATATTTTGGCAAATTCGAGGGCCTCCAACAGGAGAGTACCGAGGATTTAGCATATAGGGTACAAAAGGCAGACAGGGTGACTGTCATGCAGCAAACCATAGGCAACTTGACACGCCAGCTCAATGTTGTTAATGTTGCTACAAGACCTACTTTGAGGAGGCGGAAACAAGATCGGGGTGCGGTGAACCTCGCCCATGTGCCATTAAAGCTGAAGATTCCTAAGCCAAAACCATACAATGGGGCTCAGAATGCCAAAGAAGTGGAGAACTTAATCTTCGACATCGAACAGTACTTTGATACCGTGGGGAGTTAGAAGAAGCAAAAAAGGTAGCAACTACTGCCATGCATCTTAAGGGTGATGTTAAACTCTGATGGCGGGTGAAATACGAAGCTATCAGGGCCAGTGAAGATACACTTGAGACATGGGCAAAACTGAAGGCAGCCATACGCCTACAGTTCTTCCCCAAAAATACTGAGTACAATGCACAGAGAAAGCTACGGGAGCTCCGCCAGACCAAGTCAGTGCGGGATTACGTGCGAAAATTCTCCGCGCTCATGCTGAACACACGGGATATGGGGGACAAAGACAAACGCTTCACATTCCTGGAAGGTTTGAAACCTTATGCCCGTATGGAGCTGCAAAGACAAAGGATAGACACTTTACCCAAGGCGATCCAAGAAGCGGAATGCCTTGGGGATTATCAAGTGGAATCTTGGAAGGATATGCCTCAACCTCTTGCCTGAGGGGGATACAAAGGGGGGCAGACTAGAAATGGTGGCCCTAGCAGAAGTGGAGGAGATCGGAGTGCGACCAAATATAAGTCTCTTTCCTCAGGCAGGAATAGTGTTGTATCTAACAATAATTATCGGGGGAGGAATCCCCCTTTAGGATGTCATCATTGCGGCAGTCCACATTGGAACAATGAGTGCCCACATGCACAGATGAATGCACATCAAACTTTTGATGATGGGATGGATGATGACATAGATGATGCTGACCAAACATAACTAATAGGTTCCTTCAACGCACTTGTTTTTTCAATTTCTGATGCCTTAGCGAGAACCAGTGCAGGTATCCGCAAGATGAAGGACCCCTTCCCAACCACCAAGAAAGGGAAAAAGAAGGCGGATGAGGGGCCTACTCTTAACCAAGAAAAGACCTTGATGTTCGTCGAGCTGAAAGTTAATGGTAATCCATTCGGGCAATAATAGACATGGGCGCTCCTCACAACTACTTAGCCTCAACTCAAGTAGAGTGCCTTAGTCTAGTTGAGGTCATGGCAAGGCTATCAACTCACCGCCTCAACCAGTGGGTGGAATAGCCAAAAGATTGCCAGTGAAGCTTGTTCCTTATGAAGGAAAATTCAACTTGCGCGTAGTGATCATAGATGACTTTTAGCTGACAGTTAGGGTGGAATTCATGTGGCAAACCAACACCATTATTGTTCCTTATGTCGATATGCTACTCATGATGGGAGAAAATGGGGCCAAGCCCTGCATTATCCCATGCACAATCATAAAGATGGTCACTAAAAACATCTCGGCCCTATAATCCAAGAAGGGAGTCAAAATACATGAACCTACGTTCCTGGCTACCGTATGTATTGAAGATATAGAATGCTCTTCGGGTCTCATTCTTGCACTCATGAAAGAGATGCTAAAGGAGTTTGAAGATGTCATGCCACAAGACATGCCAAGGAGACTCCCACCTAGGCACTATGAACCATGAGATTGAGTTGGTGTCGGGTGCGAAGCCACATGCCCGGGCACCTTACAGAATGTCACAACCCGAACTCACCGAGCTTCGGAGACAGTTGACAGAAATGCTAGACACGAGGATCATTGTGCCCTCCAAGTCCTTTTATGGGTCACATGTGCTATTCTAAAAGAAACAGGATGGCACCATACTATTTTGTGTGGATTATCGGGGCCTAAACAAAATCATCGTGAAGAACAAGTACCCTATCCCACTAATGGCAAACATGTTCGATAGATTGGATGGTACTACAGTGTTCACCAAAATAGACATGAAGACAAGTTACTGGCAAGTCCAAATTACGGAGAGAGATGAACACAAGACGACCTGTGTAACAAGATATGGGTCGTACGACTTCCTGGTCATGCCATTCGTCTTGACTAATGCTCCAGCCACATTTTTCACCTTGATGAACCAAGTCTTCTGAGAGTACATTGACGAGTTCATAGTGGTCTACTTGGGTAACATTGTGATATATAGCAAAACAATGGAGGAACACTTGGAGCACCTGCGGAAGGTCCTAACCCGATTGCGGGAGCACGAATTATATGTGAAGCTATCCAAGTGCGCATTCGCCCAAAAGCAGATTGACTTATTCGGGCATGTCATCGAGGAAGAGCGGATAAAGATGGATCAACAAAATATCCAGGTTGTCACAGATTGGTTGCCGCCTAAGGATATCCACACTTTGAGGGCACTCTTTGGCCTATGAAACTTTTATCGGTGATTTGTGAAGAATTACTCTCTCATTGCATTGCCGTTTACAGAACGCCTAAAGAAAATCACGCCTTGGGATTGGGGCTCAAGCGAGCGGAGGCCTTCAACGCATTGAAAGCGGCTATGTCTAGTAGCCCTGTCTTGGCCCTTCCTGATTTGGCCAAGCCATTCGAAGTACAAACAGATGCCTCTGACTATGATCTAGGTAGAGTCTTGCTACAAGAGGTGCATCCAGTGGCGTACGAGAGACGAAAGTTGAAGGATGTAGAGAGGTGCATCCAGTGGCGTACGAGTGAAGAACACACTATGGCGTTGTTGCGCGGTGCTTATTATTTTCCTCAAATGGCTGATGATGTTGCTTAATATGTGAAGACTTGCCTAGTATGCCAGAAAGACAAGTCAGACCGCTTGACACAAGTGGGACTTTTGGGGATATTGTATGTTCCAAAGAGACCTGGGGAAAGCGTTTCACTGGATTTCATCACCGGATTGCCTAGGTCAGAGTTCTTACAACTATCTTGATTGTGGTAGATCAGTTTTCCAAGTATGCTACATTTATAGCTTTCCCACAATATTTATCAACAGAAGATAAAACTCTACTCTTCTTCTCTCATGTTGTCAAATATTGGGGTCTGCCTAAAGACATCGTTAGTGATCGCGACTCTCTTTACTAGCAACTTTTGGACTCGGCTCTTTAAGTATCTCGGGTCCAAATTGAGCCACAATTCAAGTTTCCATCCGCAATCTGATAGCCATACGGAGCGGTTCAATGGCATGCTACAGGAATATCTCTGTCATTCTTTTACCGGATCACAGAAGAATTAGATGAAGCTTCTGGATGTTGCTCAACTGTGTTTCAATTTACAAAAGAGCTCTAGTACAAACAAATGCGCTTTTGAAATTGTTACCGGACAGAAACCGCTACTCCCACAGACTATGAATGCCCCAAATATGTCTAAATCTCCTCGAGTTGCTAGATTCTCTAAGGAATGGAAGCAAAATTTGGAGATAGTACGGAGCTATCGTGTCAAAGCCCAGAAGCGGATGAAAAAGCATGTTGATCAAAATTGTCGTTTTGTTGAATATCAAGTAGGAGATAAAGTGTGGTGAAAATCCCAAAGCGGTACTTGTTTGTAGGGGTCCATGACCCTCGCCTATTGCAAAAGTGCATTGGACCCTTCTTCATTAAGAAACGCATAAGGGAAGTTGCATATCGGGTGGATACCCTAGCCTGGTGGAAGATTCATCCACTCATTCATGTCAGCATTCTAAAACTTTTTCGGGAAGACATGAAGGATCATTCGCGGAGCCAACTCACAATACCCAGTATTCGAGTCCCTAATTCAACCGGGAAAAGGCGGGTAGAAGCTATTCTCGATGATTGAGTGATTTATGCTTCAAAGAAAGATCACCAAGAGTTCCTGGTAAAATGGCAGGGTTGTGATGCATAGGAGTGTACTTGGGAGAGGGGAACAAACCTCAAATCCTACAAGAGCATCATCGAAGATTATCTTGCAAGTAAGGTGCCGAGGAAGTCGCCAACTCAGGTGGGGGAGAATATCATGGGCGGCATTCCATCCATGCCCTATGAACCCTTGGACGTGCCCCATGGCGTCCTAGCAAGTATCCCAATGCCTAGCGCCATGGACAGCCCCGTGATTTTGGCCACGCCAAGTGACAAGCGCGCATGTGCCTATGTCATCCCACCAATAGCCCTCGCCAGTGCCCAGCCACATGCAGATGTAGACAACGCCGCGTACATAGACTCTGATGCTAAAAACAAGGTTGCTGCCAACGGACATGCTTCTGCTTTGTAGGTCTAAGTCATTTCTATTGTAAATATATAGTAGTTTTACTTCATGTATTTCCTTTATGTTTCTCTAGCTTAGTTATGTCAAGTCCTGTAACCTCTACCCTTGGCCATAGTTGTCACCTGGGGCTCTGGTCCCTGTCCATCGGTAGATGTATTACGTGTTCTCACCATCTGCGAGAGAATAAGAGTAGAATGGTTCAATCATCGATGATAGAATAAATTCGCATGACAGAATAAGAAAGAAGTGATATTGTTCCTAAACTTCATAGCCTCTGAGAGATAAGTACAGACGTCTCCGTACCGATCCTTCAGACTCTACTAAGCTTGCTCGTGACTCGTGAGACCTATGTAACCTAGTGCTCTGACAACAACTGTCACGACCCGAAATTCTCACCTTCGGACCGTGATGGCGCCTAACATTTTACTTGCTAGGCAAACCAACGTTAGAATAATATTATTCATTTTAAAATAATTTTTAAATTTATTAATAATAATTAAAACAAATGCAGAAGTAAAGTCTGAAATATATTGATTAACCCATACAAATAACGGCGTCTAAGTACCATCCCATAATTGATGTCACAAGTGCACAAGCTTCTAGAATAATATAAATAAAGATCTGAATAAAATAAAACTGTCTGGAAATAAACACACAGCTAAAGTAAAGTAGACGGGGACTTCAAAACTGCGAATGTCGTAAAGTTATACCTCAAGTCTTCTCTGATTAACTGAAATCCGAGCAAGTCTATGGTACACCGATGGGACCAACTCCGAAATCTGCGCAAGAAGTACAGAATGTAGTATCAGTACAACCGACCCCATGTACTGGTAAGTGCTGAGCCTAACCTTGATGAAGTAGTAACGAGGCTAAGGCGAGTCACTTACATTAACATGTACGCAATATTAATAACAACAACAAATAATAAAAATAAATCGAGTAACTCATTTATAATAATTGAAACAAACTTGGTAGTCCTTACGATCAATCCGAGGTGGATCTTTCAACACTATTACAGAATCACCAAATTTATTATATTAAAGACCAAAATACAATTGTGCTATAAAAGCAGGGATCTTGTTGGGTGACCCAACACACACATATATAGAGAGAGAATAAATAAATATTGTTAGAGATTGTTTGTTGTCTATTCAGTCCTATCCTAAAAGCTAACCACATTTTACTCATTTGCTTTGAATTCAATTCTTTCATCCAAATATCTTCACAACTATTTGCCCCCTTGTCCACATGGAAATTGGAAAATATCTCCCAATTAGTTTATCACATTCCATCTTCTCTTAGCAAGTTGAGAGGCGAAATATTGTAGACATATTTTATTTTCCTGCAAGTGATTCTATAATGAAATTGAACTAAGATATTGTTTCTTTTTATTAAAATTAGTAAGAAATTACTTTCTCCAACTTCAACTCCAAACTTACAATTAAACTAAAGAGCACAAATATTAAGTTTCCTATAGAAATATAAGTTATGTTTGTGCAACCAAAAAAAAAAGGTTATGTTTGTTTTGATGGATGCTAGTTGTATGCTCAACACCACCACATGATTCACGCTGCCATCTAAAAGAGTACACCAAAACTTAATTAAGGTTTAAGCAAAATGATTTAACCATGACCCCTAAGAGAAAAAAAAAGACAATTATTAATCAATTACATATTCTATGTAGAGACCTATATTATAGCCTGTTTGGCCAAACTTCTCCAGGCTAAAAACTTATTTTTCAAAACTAAAGTGTTTGGCCAAACGTTTAGAAGAAAGAAAAGTGCTCTTGAGTAAAAGCAAAAGTATTTTTGGAGAAACAGAAAAAAACAGCTTCTCTCCGAAAGCACTTTTTGAAAAGCACTTGTGAGAAAATTGTCACGACCCGAAATTCTCACCTTCGGACCGTGATGGCGCCTAACATTTCACTTGCTAAGCAAGTCAACGTTAGAATAATATTATCCATTTTAAAATAATTTTTAAATTTATTAATAATAATTGAAACAAATGTGGAAGTAAAGTCTGAAATATAGTGATTAATCAATACAAATAATGGTGTCTAAATACCATCCTATAATTGGTGTCACAAGTGCACGAGCTTCTAGAATAATACAAATAAAGTTCTGAATAAAATAAAATTATCTGGAAACAAACACACATCTAAAGTAAAGTAGACGGGGACTTCAGAACTGCGGACGCCATGCAGCTATACCTCAAGTCTCCTCTGAGTAGCTGAAATCCGAGCAAGCCTATGGTACGCCGCTGGGACCAACTCCGAAATCTGCACAAGAAGTGCAGAGTGTAGTATCAGTACAACCGACCCCATGTACTGGTAAGTGTTGAGCCTAACCTTGACGAAGTAGTGACGAGGCAAAGGCGGGTCACTTACATTAACATGTACGCAATATTAGTAACAACAACAAATAATAAAAATAAATCGGGTAACTCATTTATAATAATTGAAGCCAACTCGGCATTCATAACCAATTATTATTTCGATCAATTTTTGTTGCAGCGTGCAACCCGCTTCCACAATATATTCATATTCAATTATGTTGCGGCGTGCAATCCGCTCCTCCAATATATTCATTTTAATCAGGTCTGTTGCGGCGTATAACCTGATCCCCCTATATATATATATATATATATATATATATATATATATATATATATATATGTGTGTGTGTGTGTGTGTGTATGTATGTATGTATGTCNCAATATGGACTTTTAATAAGTCTGTTGCGGCGTACAACCCGATCCCCCAATATATTCATTTCAATCAATTATGTTGCGGCGTGCAACCCGTTCCTTCAATATATTCATTTAGCAAGTCTTATAGAAGAAATTACCCCAATAAATGTAACAATTAATATACAAATTTTTAAGACAACAAGCATACAATAATTATGATTTAATTATGAAACAAACAATGACAAATAACAATTTATTATGGAAATCAGGGAGAAAATAGGCAGTTTGAAATTTAATATGCCAAATGTCAAGCAGGAATTAATGTACATAAATCAAATAAGAATATAGCAATTATTGTAGAAATTCAAGAATTAATACTTAACAAAGAATAGGAGAAAAACAGCTATCATAACAATTAATTCGTGTATCAAAATAAATTTAGAATTTTTAAATAATTATGCAAACAATTAATTTGACGTTGTATAGACACTCGTCACCTCGCCTATACGTCGTTCACATGCATTTCACATAACAAATAATTTAAGGGATCTATTCCCTCAAGTCAAGGTAAACCACGACACTTATCTCGCTTTGCAAATTCCAATAATTTATTCGACCACAGCTTTTCTTTTTGAATTTATCTCCAAAAGCGTCAAATCTATTCACAAACAATTCGATATACTCAATACGAATCATAGGAATTAATTCCATATGAATTTACTAATTTTCCAGATAAAAATCCGAAATTTATTTAAATATTCGACAACGGAACCCACGTCTCATATCCCGAAAAAATTTATAAAATCCGAACACGCGTCCCGATATGAGTTAAACCATATAAAATTTATCCAATTCCGATGTCAAATGGACCTTCAAATCTTAAATTTTCGCTTTTGGATGATTTTATAAAAATCTGTTTTTTCTTCCCTAAATTCACGGATTCATGATGTAAATGAGTATGGAATCATGAAATATAATCAATATAGGATAAGGAACACTTACCCCCAATCTTTTCCCGTGAAAATCGCCTTAACCGAGCTCAAAAATAAAAAACGGTTGAAAATGGGACATATCCAATTTTCCAGAACTTAAGTTCTGTTTCAGGAACATTTACCCTTCGCGAACGCGGTCAGTGCCTCGCGTTCGCGAAGCATAAATTTGTGTTGTCTAATTTTACTCTTTGCGAACGCGAGGGCTACCTTGCGAACGCGATGCTTGCCTTGCTTGGCCTTCGTGAACACAAGATTCCCTTCGCGAACACGAAGGCAATTTTCCTAGCCAGGCCCTTTCCCTTCGCGAACGTGAAACTTTGCACCTCGACCCTTTCGTGAATGCGTTCCCTCTTTCGCGAACGCGAAGCACAATTCCATCGGTCTCCAGTTTATTCTTCGCGAATGCGAAACCCCTCTCGCAAACGCGAAGAAGGACACCAGAAGCAGATTTCTGTAGTTTTTCCAAGTCCAAATTGATCTGTTAACACTATGAAGCTCACCCGAGCCCTCGGGGTTTCAAACCAAACATGCACACAAGTCCAAAAACCTCATACGAACTTGTTCGCGTGATCAAATCGCCAAAATAATATCTAGAACTACGAATTGAACCCCAAATCGAATGAAATTTTTAAGAAAACTTTAAAACATATATTTTCACAACCGGGCGTCCGAATCACGTCAAATCAACTCCGTTTCTCGTCAAATTCGGTAGACAAGTCATAAATATTATAGTGGACCTATATCAGGATTCGGAACTAAAATACGGACCCGGTGTCAATAAATCCAACATCAGTAACTTCTTAAAAATCATTAAGCTTTCAAACCTTTAATTTTTTATCAAAATTTCATATCTCGGGCTAGGGACCTCGGAATTCGATTCCGGGCATACGCCCAAGTCCCAAATCATGATACGAACCTACCAGAATTGTCAAAATATTGATCCGAGTCCGTTTGCTCAAAATATTGACCAAAGTTAACTCAGTTGAGTTTTAAAGCTCTATTTCACATTTTAATCTATTTTTCACATAAAAACTTTCCAGAAAATTTTACGGACTGTGCACGCAAGTCGAGAAATGATAAATAGTGCTTTTCGAGGTCTTAGAACATAGAATTACTTATTAAATTTAAAGATGATATTTTAGGTCATCACATTCTCCACCTCTAAAATAAACGTTCATCCTCGAACGAAGTTAGAAAAAGTATATGAGCTGGTGAATAAGTGTGGATATTTGCTCCGTATGTCTGATTCGGACTCCCAGGTAGCTACCTCAATCGGCTGACCTCTCTATTGTACCCGAATTGAAGGATAACTCTTAGACCTCAATTGACGGACCTGCCGGGCTAGAATAGCCATCGGCTCTTCCTCGTAAGTCAAATCTTTGTCCAATTGGATTGAGCTGAAATCTAACACATGGGATGGATCACCATGATATTTTCGGAGCATAGACACATGGAACACCGGATGAACCACTGATAAACTAGGTGGTAATGCAAGCCTGTAGGTTACTTCACCAACCCTCTCAAGAATTTCAAAGGGTCCTATATACCTAGGGCTCAAATTGCCCTTCTTTCTGAACCTCATTACACCTTTCATAGGTAAAACCCGAAGCAATATTCTTTCTCCAACCATGAATGCAATATCACGAACTTTACGGCCGGTATAACTCTTTTTCCTAGACTGAGTTGTGCGAAATCGATCCTGAATAATCTTGACCTTATCCAAGACATCCTGTACCAAATTGGCACCCAACAACCGAGCCTCTCCTGGTTCAAACCAATCAACTGGCGATCGGCATCGCCTTTCATATAATGCCTCATATGGAGCTATCTAAATGCTCGACTGGTAGATATTATTATAAGCAAACTCCGCAAGTGGCATGAACTGATCCCTAGAACCTCCAAAGTCTATAACACAGGCGCGAAGCATATCTTCCAATATCTGAATGGTGTTCTCTGACTGTCCGTCTGTCTGTAGATGAAATGTTGTACTCAATTTAACCCGCGTGCATAACTCACATTGTACAGCCCTCCAGAAGCGTGAGGTAAACTGCGTACCTCGATCTGAAATAAAAGACACGGGCACACCGTGAAGGCGGACAATCTCACAAATGTAAATTTCAGCTAACCGCTCTGAAGAATAGGTAACTGCCACTGGAATGAAATGTACTGACTTGTTCAACCTGTCCACAATGACACAAACTACGTCAAATTTTCTCTGAGTCCGTGGGAGTCCAACAACAAAATCCATAGTGATACGCTCCCACTTCCATTCAGGAATTTCTAACTTCTGAAGCAAACCACCAGGTCTTTGATGCTCGTACTTAACTTGCTGACAATTCAGACACCGAGCTACATATGTAACCATATCCTTTTTCATTCTCCTCCACCGATAATGTTGTCGTGAATCTTGATACATTTTGGCGGTACCTGGATAAATAGAATACCTGAAACTGTGTTCCTCTTCAAGAATTAATTCATGAAGCCCGTCAACATTAGACACACAAATACGACCCTGCATTCGTAGAACTCCATCTTCCCCCACAGCAACATGTTTGGCATCACCATTCTGCACCGTGTCCTTAAGGACAAGTAAATGAGGATCATCATACTGCCTCTCTCTGATGCGCTCATATAAAGAAGACCGAGCGACTGTGCAAGCTAGAACCCGACTGGGTTCTGAAACATCTAACCTCAAAAACGGATTAGCCAAAGTATGAAGATCTGTAGCTAATGTCCTCTCACCAACCGAAATATACGCAAGACTGCCCATACTCACAACCTTTTTACTCAAAGTATCGGCCACCACATTGGCCTTTCCGGGATGACACAAAATGGTGATATCATAGTCTTTCAATAACTCCAACCATCTTCTCTGCCTCAAATTAAGATCTTTTTGTTTGAACAGATACTGAAGGCTACGATGATCAGTAAATACCTCACACGAGACACCGTAGAGGTAATGCCTCCAAATCTTCAACGCATGAACAATGGCTGCCAGTTCTAAGTCATGAACATGATAATTCTTCTCGTGAACTTTCAACTATCGCGATGCATATGCAATCACCTTGCCATCTTGCATTAATATTGCACCAAGCCCAATGTGAGATGCGTCACAATATACCGTATATGATCCTGAACCTGTGGGTAACACCAATATTGGCGTCATGGTCAAAGCAGTCTTGAGCTTCTGAAAGCTCAATTCACACTCGTCAGACCATCTAAATGGGACACCTTTATAGGTCAGTCTGGTCAATGGGCTTGCTATAGATGAAAACCCTTCCACGAACCGACGATAGTAACCTGTTAAACCTAGGAAACTCCGGATCTCTGTAACTGAAGTAGGTCTAGGCCAATTTTGAACAACCTCTATCTTCTTAGGATCCACCTTTATGCCTTCTGTCGATACAACATGCCCCAAAAAGGCAACTGAGTCTAACCAAAACTCACATTTTAAAAATTTGGCATATAACTGATTATTCTTCAAAGTCTGAAGCACACTCCGAAGATGTTGCTCATGCTCCTCTCGACTGCTGGAGTAAATTAAGATATCATCAATAAATACAACCACAAAAAAATTCAAATAGGGCTTGAACACCCGATTCATCAAATCTATAAATGTTGTTGGGGCATTTGTCAACCCAAATGACATCACTAGGAATTCGCAATACCCGTACCGAGTCCGAAAAGCTTTCTTAGGGAAATCACATGCCCTAATCTTCAACTGATGGTAACCAGACCTCAAATCAATCTTTGAAAATACCATGGCACCCTGAAGTTGATCAAATATGTCATCAATTCTTGGCAGCGGATATTTATTTTTGATAGTGGCCTTGTTCAACTGCCGATAATCTATACACATCCGCATAGAACCATATTTCTTCTTTACAAACAATACTGGTGCACCCCAAGGCGAGACACTGGGTCTAATGAATCCCTGATCAAGCAAGTCTTATAACTGCTCCTCTAATTCTTTCAACTCCGGCGGGGCCATATAGTATGGTGGAATAGAAATGGGCTGAGTGTCCGGAGCCAAATCAATACAGAAGTCAATATCCCTGTCGGGTGGCATCCCCGGTAAATCTGCAGGAAATACTTCTGAAAATTCATGAACAACTGGTACTGAGTCCATAGAAGGAACATCCGCATTGGGATCGCGAATATAAGCCAAATAATCTAGACACCCTTTATTTACCATGCGTCGAGCTTTCATATAAGAAATAACCTTGCTGGTAGAATGACCAGGAGTTCCTTTCCACTCTAACTGAGGTATAAATGCCATGTCTAGGGTCATTATCTTGGCATGACAATCCAATATAGCATGATAAGGGGACGGCCAATCCATACCCAAGATGACATCAAAATCTACCATATCAAGAAGTAGAAGATCCATACTAGTGTCAAGACTACCAATAGTAATCACACACGAACGATAGACATGATCTACTACAACAGAGTCTCCTACTGATATAGATACACACACAGAAGCACTCAGAGAATCACAAGGCACAACCAAATATGAAGCAAAATAGGAGGACACATAAGAATAAGTAGATCCTGGATAAAATAGAACTGAAGCATCTCTATGGCAAACTGGAATAATACTTGTGATCACAGCATCAGATGACTTGGCCTCAGGCCTAGCTGGAAAAGCATAAAATCGAGGCTGGGCCCTACCACCCTGAACTACGTCCCTGGGACGGCCTCTAACTGGATGGCCTCCACCTCTAACGGTCTGACCTCCACCTCTAATGGCCTGACCTCCACCTCTAGCTGCCTGACCCCTACCTCTAGCTGGTTGAGCAGGCGGTGTAGCAACCGGTGCCGGTATGATGGCACGCGAATCCTGCCAAGATTTGTTACTCGCCAACCTAGGGCAATACCTCCCGATGTGACCAATGTTCCCACACTCATAACACCCATCCTGATGTCGTGGCTGCTGAAATTGAAGCTAACCTGAATAGGCCGGATAACCGCTGTGGTAACTCTGGAGTGGTGGTGCACTGATAGGAGCTGAATGTGCACTAAATGTTGGCTGCCCAGAGTAAGGCATAATAGGATCGTGACTCCCTGAAACACTGTGAGATGCATGAAGTGCTGAATGAAACGGTCTGGGAGGATGACCCCTACCAAAATTACCCCTGCCTACAGACGAGGCACCACTGAAATCACCAAACTGACGAGGTCTCTTATCAAACCTCTGCCCTCTCTCCTGTGCAAGAACCGTCTCGATCCTCCTCGCGACATTAGCAGCCGTCTGAAGCCTGATAGGGTGAGTGAGTCCCTCAATAAACCTTTTTACCCTCTCTCTCTCTTAGTAGGTAGTAAAAGGAGAGCATGACGGGCCAAATCCACAAAACGGGACTCATACTGAGTAACAGTCATACTACCCTGCTGTAGATGCTCAAATTGCTTGTGGTAATCCTCTCTCAGTGTGATAGGAAGGAACTTCTCGAGAAATAATTGAGAGAACTGCTCCTAGGTAAGTGCTGGCGATCCAACTAGTCTGGCCAATGTGTAATCTCTCCACCACCTCTTGGCGGAACCCGTTATCTAAAATATAGCAAAATCAACCTCATTGGTCTCAACTATACCCACATTCTGCAGCACCTCGTGACAGCGTTCAAGATAATCATATTGGTCCTCAGAAGGTGTACCACTGAAGTGAACTGGAAAAAGCTTAGTAAACTTATCTAGTCTTAATAAGGCCTCAAAAGACATGGCGGGCCTATCACCGGTCTGTGCCGCAACAACTGGCTGAACTACCCCAACCGGAGGGGCTGCTAGAGCTTGATTCTGGGGAGCCCTCTGCTCCGGAGCGGGAGTAGTGGGAGTTTGTGCTCCTCCCCCAGTCTGTGAGACGGCTGGTGCTACTGAAAATGTACCATTCTGGGCCACGTCTTCCATAAGACTCACCAAACGAACTAAAGCGTCCTGAAGCACTGGAGTAGCTATGAACCCTTCTGGGACCTGAACTAGTCCAGCTGGTACATTCTGAACTAGAACCTCCTCCTGAAGGTCCACCTGAGGTTCTACAGCAGGTGCAGCTGCTCGAGCTCTGGACTGAGCTCTACCTCGGCCTCTAGGACGACCTCGGCCTCGACCTCTACCCCTGGCCATAGTTGTCACCTGGGGCTCTGGTCCCTGTCCATAGGTAGATGTATTTTGTGTTCTCACCATCTGCGAGAGAATAAGAGTAGAATGGTTCAATCATCGATGATAGAATAAATTTGCACGACAGAATAAGATAGAAGTGATATTGTTCCTAAACTTCATAGCCTCTGAGAGATAAGTACAGACGTCTCCGTACCGATCCTTCAGACTCTACTAAGCTTGCTCGTGATTCGTGAGACCTATGTAACTTAGTGCTCTGATAACAATTGTCACGACTAAAAATTCCCATCTTCGGACCGTGATGGCGCCTAACATTTCACTTGCTAGGCAAGCCAATGTTAGAATAATATTATTCATTTTAAAATAATTTTTAAATTTATTAATAATAATTAAAATAAATGCGGAAGTAAAGTCTGAAATATATTGATTAACCCATACAAAAAACGGCGTCTAAGTACCATCCCATAATTGATGTCACAAGTGCACAAGCTTCTAGAATAATACAAATAAAGATCTGAACAAAATAAAACTGTCTGGAAACAAACACACAGCTAAAGTAAAGTAGACGGGGACTTCAAAACTACGGACGTCGTGCAGTTATACCTCAAGTCTCCTCTGTTTAACTGAAATCCGAGCAAGTCTATGGTACACCGATGGGACCAACTTCGAAATCTGCACAAGAAGTGCAGAGTGTAGTATCAGTACAACCGACCCCATGCACTGGTAAGTGCTGAGCCTAACCTTGATGAAGTAGTAACGAGGCTAAGGCGAGTCATTTACATTAACATGTACGCAATATTAATAACAACAACAAATAATAAAAATAAATCAGGTAATTCATTTATAATAATGGGAGCAGACTTGATAGTCCTTACGTCAATCCGAGGTGGATCTTTCAACACTATTACAGAATCACCAAATTTATTATATTAAAGACCAAAATACAATTGTGCTATAAAAGCAGGGATCTTGTTGGGTGACCCAACACACACATATATATAGAGAGAATAAATAAATATTGTTAGAGATTGTTTGTTGTCTATTCAGTCCTATCCTAAAAGCTAACCACATTTTACTCATTTGCTTTGAATTCAATTCTTTCATCCAAATATCTTCACAACTATTTGCCCCCTTGTCCACATGGAAATTGGAAAATATCTCCCAATTAGTTTATCACATTCCATCTTCTCTTAGCAAGTTGAGAGGCGAAATATTGTAGACATATTTTATTTTCCTGCAAGTGATTCTATAATGAAATTGAACTAAGATATTGTTTCTTTTTATTAAAATTAGTAAGAAATTACTTTCTCCAACTTCAACTCCAAACTTACAATTAAACTAAAGAGCACAAATATTAAGTTTCCTATAGAAATATAAGTTATGTTTGTGCAACCAAAAAAAAAA
>AWOL01S0003719.1:52180-85997 GCA_000715115.1 Nicotiana otophora
GAGCAAGTCTATGGTACACCGATGGGACCAACTTCGAAATCTGCACAAGAAGTGCAGAGTGTAGTATCAGTACAACCGACCCCATGCACTGGTAAGTGCTGAGCCTAACCTTGATGAAGTAGTAACGAGGCTAAGGCGAGTCATTTACATTAACATGTACGCAATATTAATAACAACAACAAATAATAAAAATAAATCAGGTAATTCATTTATAATAATGGGAGCAGACTTGATAGTCCTTACGTCAATCCGAGGTGGATCTTTCAACACTATTACAGAATCACCAAATTTATTATATTAAAGACCAAAATACAATTGTGCTATAAAAGCAGGGATCTTGTTGGGTGACCCAACACACACATATATATAGAGAGAATAAATAAATATTGTTAGAGATTGTTTGTTGTCTATTCAGTCCTATCCTAAAAGCTAACCACATTTTACTCATTTGCTTTGAATTCAATTCTTTCATCCAAATATCTTCACAACTATTTGCCCCCTTGTCCACATGGAAGTTGGAAAATATCTCCCAATTAGTCTATCACATTCCATCTTCTCTTAGCAAGTTGAGAGGCGAAATATTGTAGACATATTTTTTTTTTCCTGCAAGTGATTCTATAATGAAATTGAACTAAGATATTGTTTCTTTTTATTAGAATTAATAAGAAATTACTTTCTCCAACTTCAACTCAAAACTTACAATTAAACTAAAGAGGACAAATATTAAGTTTCCTATAGAAATATAAGTTATGTTTGTGCAACCAAAAAAAAAGGTATGTTTGTTTTGATGGATGCTAGTTGTATGCTCAACACCACCACATGATTCACGCTGCCATCTAAAAGAGTACACCAAAACTTAATTAAGGTTTAAGCAAAATGATTTAACCATGACCCCTAAGAGAAAAAAAAAGACAATTATTAATCAATTACATATTCTAGACCTATATTATAGCCTGTTTGGCCAAACTTCTCCAGGCTAAAAACTTTTTTTTCAAAATTAAAGTGTTTGGCCAAACTTTTAGAAGAAAGAAAAGTGCTCTTGAGTAAAAGCAAAAGCAGTTTTGGAGAAACAGAAAAAAAAAACAGTTTTTCCCCTAAAGCACTTTTTGAAAAGCACTTGTGAGAAAATTGTCACGACCCGAAATTTTCACCTTCGGACTGTGATGGCGCCTAATATTTTACTTGCTAAGCAAGCCAATGTTAGAATAATATTATCCATTTTAAAACAATTTTTAAATTTATTAATAATAATTGAAACAAATATGGAAGTAAAGTCTGAAATATAGTGATTAATCAATACAAATAATGGTGTCTAAATACCATCATATAATTGGTGTCACAAGTGCACGAGCTTCTAGAATAATACAAATAAAGATATGAATAAAATAAAATTATTTGGAAACAAACACACAGCTAAAGTAAAGTAGACGGGGACTTTAGAACTGCGGACGCCGTGCAGCTATACCTCAAGTTTCCTCTGAGTAGCTAAAATCCGAGCAAGTCTATGGTACGCCGCTGGGACCAACTCCGAAATCTGCACAAGAAGTGCAAAGTATAGTATCAATACAACCGACCCCATGTACTGGTAAGTGTTGAGCCTAACCTCGACGAAGTAGTTACGAGGCAAAGGCGGGTCACTTACATTAACCTGTACGCAATATTAGTAACAACAACAAATAATAAAAATAAATCGGGTAACTCATTTATAATAATTGAAGCCAACTCGGCAGTCATAACCAATTATCATTTCCATCAATTTCTGTTGCAACGTGCAACCCGCTCCCACAATATATTCATATTCAATTCTGTTGCGGCGTGCAACCCGCTCCTCCAATATATTTATTTTAATCAAGTCTGTTGCGGAGTGCAACCCGCTCCTTCAATATATTCATTTTAATCAAGTCTGTATGTATATATATATATATATATATATATATATATCGACTTTTAAATAAGTCTGTTGCGGCGTGCAACCCGATCCTCCAATATGGACTTTTAATAAGTCTGTTGCGGCGTGCAACCCGATCCTCCAATATTTACTTTTAATAAGTCTGTTGTGGCGTGCAACTCGATCCTCCAATATGGACTTTTAATAAGTCTGTTGCGGAGTGCAACCCGATCCCCCAATATATTCATTTCAATCAATTCTGTTGCGGCGTGCAATTCGCTCCTCCAATATATTCATTTACCAATTCTTATAGAAGAAATTGCCCCAATAAATGCAACAATCAATATAAAATTTTTAAGACAACAAGCATACAATAATTATGATTTAATTATAAAACAAACAATGACAAATAGTAATTTATTATGGAAATTCAGGAAAAATAGGCAGTTTAATATTTAATATGTTAAATGTCAAGTAGCAATTAATGCACATAAATCCAATAAGCATGTAGCAATTATTGCAAGAGTTCAAGAATTAATATTTAACAAAGAATAAGAGAGAAGCAGTTATCATAACAATTAATTTGTGTATCAAAACAAATTTAGGATTTTCAAATAATTATGCAAACAATTAATTTGACGACGCATAGACACTCGTCACCTCACCTATACGCCGTTCACATGCATTTCATATAACAAATAATTTAAGAGATCTATTCCCTCAAGTCAAGGTTAAACATGACACTTACCTCGCTTTGAAAATTTCAATAATTTATTCAACCACAGCTTTTCCTTTTGCATTTGTCTCCAAAAGCGTCAAATCTATTCACAAACAGTTCGATATACTCAATACGAATCATAGGAATTAATTCCAAATGAATTTACTAATTTTTTGGATAAAAATCCAAAATTCATTTAAATATTCGACAGTAGGACCCATGCCTCAAATCTCGTAAAAACTTATGAAATTCAAACACCTGTTCCGATACGAGTTCAACCACACAAAATTTATCCAAATTCGATGTCAAATGGACCTTCAAATCTTAAATTTTCGCTTTTGAAAGATTTTATAAAAATCTGATTTTTCTTCCCTAAATTCACGGATTCATGATGTAAATGAGTATGGAATCATGAAATATAATCAATATAGGATAAGAAACACTTACTCCCAATATTTTTCCGTAAAAATCGCCCAAATATCGCCTTACCCGAGCTCAAAAATGGTTAAGGGTTGAAAATGGGACGAATCCCATTTTCGAGAACTTAAGTTGTGTTTCTCGAACTTTTACCCTTCGTGAACGCGGTCAGTGCCTCGCGTTCGCGAAGCACAAATTTGTGCTGTCCAATTTTACTCATTGCGAATGCGAGGGCTACCTCGCGAACGCGATGCTTGCCTGGCTTGGCCTTCGGGAACACGAGATGCCCTTCGCGGACGTGAAGGCAATTTTCCTGGCCAGTCCATTTCCCTTCGCAAACGCGAGGCTTCGATCGCGAACGCGAAGCTTTGCACCTCGACCCCTTCGCGAACGCGAAACATAATTCCATTTGTCTCCAGTTTCTTCTTCGCGGACGCGAGACCCCTCTCACGAACGCGAAAAAGGATAGCAGAAGCAAATTTCTGTGATTTTTCCAAGTCCAAAAATGATCCGTTAACCCTCTGAAACTCACCCGAACCCTCGAGGTTTCAAACCAAATATTGACACAAGTCCAAAAACCTCATATGAACTTGCTCGCGTGATCACATCGCCAAAATAACACCTAAAACTACGAATTGAACCCCAAATCGAATGAAATTTTCAAGAAAACTTTAAAACTTATATTTTCACAACCGGATATCTGAATCACGTCAAATCAACTCTGTTTCTCGCCAAATTCGGCAGACAAGTCATAAATATTATAGTGGACCTCTACCGGGCTTCGAAACCAAAATGCGGACCCGGTGTCAATAAATCCAACATCAGTAACTTCTTAAAAATCGTTAAGCTTTCAAACTTTTAATTTTTCATCAAAATTCCATATCTCGGGCTAGGGACCTCGAAATTCGATTTCGGGCATACGCCCAAGTCCCAAATCACGATATGGACCTACCAGAATTGTTAAAATATTGATCCGAGTCTGTTTGCTCAAAATGTTGACCAAAGTCAACTCAGTTGAGTTTTAAAGCTCTATTTCACATTTTAATCCATTTTTCACACAAAAACTTTCCGGAAACTTTTACGGACTGCGCACGCAAGTCGAGAAATGATAAATAGTGCTTTTCGAGGTCTTAGAACACATAATTACTTATTAAATTTAAAGATGACATTTTGGGTCATCACAAAAATATACTTAGAAGCACTTTTTTACGGCTTGGCCAAACACTAATTACTGCTCAAAATTGCTTTTTAAATTAATTAGTCAAGCATAAATTGATTTCAAAAGCTTGGTCAAACGTGCTATTAATTAGTAGCGCTCTTTACACATGTTTGTGGTGTTTGGACCACAGAACTAAAGTTTTAAAATGAAAAAAAATGGCGATTATTGTTCTTATTTGATATAAGTGGATTATGATTCATATTTTCCAGAGAGCGATATTCACTCAAAACGACGATAATTTTAAAAGGGCGACATGTCAACATTCACTAAAAACGACATAATTATAATTAGATTCAACTAAAACTTTATTGTTATGTTGTCTCGTTCTCAAAGGAAAGGAAAACTATAAAAGTGAAAATGTCATTGCTTAATATATCTTTCCAAGATTCAGGACGAATATTTACATGATTTAGTCTAATACAATAAGAATTGTGTTACTTTTAAGGAGCATTATCGAATTGTTCCAAGAAAAGCTTAGTAATAAATATGTGAATATGTAATTGTCAAACGATTTTGATATTCCATAGGATTTCTTTGTTACATTAAATAATTTTATTTAACTAATGTATAAGTTGTAGTTGTTCTTGCACTTTTATTTCAGTAAAACGTTTATCATCCACGCATTATGTAAAAGCAACTCAAGTGTAGGTTTACTATATATAAAGTTAGATGGACCTTTTTAACACCACTATTTATATTTTCATACCATTAATTTTCTTTTTGGGAAAACAGTCCCGTTAGAATTTTAAAGCACGCTCGGTAATATTTTGAAGCATTATAAATTACGACGATTACCATAATTTTAAAACACCAGAAATCATCAGAATTTCAACTCCAATGCTGAAAAATCCTGGTGATTCGCCGGGATAACGACCACCATAATTACTCAAACTCTGCCTAGCATGCTTTAAAATTTTAGTGATCGAGAAAATCAGACTTAGCGTGTTTTAAAATTCTGACATGACACTTTTTCCTCAAAACTTTTGTTACTGGGTCAAAAATTCAATTAGTAATAAAAAAGTATCCATTCTCCCGTAGGATTATAACATAAGATTGGACTTTAAACTTCCCATAATAAGGTTAAATATATAACATATATATTGTATGACGACATAGCAAAATTTGAACATTCAATCCAAAATGATTTAGCAGCAAGAGCTTTATTAATTTCCTTTATTCTCATCTTTGAGCATTTTAGATTCTTCTTTTAACGGGGTATTTGAATGAAAGTTTGTAAATCTTCCACATAATAAAGAAATTATTAGGTGTCCTCACCATCCGTGAGAGAATAGAATAATAGAAGTTTAGTTTCAGGAATCAATAAATCCGTACTAAAAGAGTACAAAGAAATTGAAGTTTTCTAATGGTTCGGTACCCTCTATTAGATAAGTACAGACGTCTCTGTACTGATTCGCAAGACTTTATTAAACTTGCTTATGACTCGTGAGACCTAAGTAACCTAGTGCTCTGACACCAACTTGTCACGACCCAAAATCTCAACATGGAGTGACGGCGCCTAACACATTACTAGGCAAGCCGACAATCACATAACAGATAAACATTTGAATAAAATAATTTTAATAACCTCAATAACAAAAAGTCTCATAAATACCTGATAAAAGTAACTGAAACTCTACTACAACCATCCCAGCACATGGTGTCAACAAGTACATAGGTACTACAACATTCCAATATAAAACAAACTCTAGTACAATTGTCTCAATAGTAGAATAGTACTGAAGAAAATAAAAGGAAGGAGAATCAAGGACTGCGGATGACACAGCAGCTACCTCAAAGTCTCCGAGCAGGTACTAGCACCAATCTAGCAATCACCGCGTCTAAATGTACCTGGATCTGCAAATGAAGTGGAGAGTGTAGTATGAGTACAACCAACATAATGTACTCAATAAGTATCATAGCTAACCTTGATGAGATAAAAGAAACACAAATTATAAATGATGCTAGTTATCACCTCTACAGTTTTATCTTTTTAACAAGTACAGAGCAATACTAAAATCAAGTCATAAAGCACAGGAATAAATATATGTGTACAATTTCTCAAATACTATGTTCAGTTAGTATAGGGCATATAGAGATGATATGCAGTTAAATCAAGTAAATAATCGCGAAAATTGCAAGTAAAGTGAAATGCAAAATCCAAACAAGCATTGGCCATATTTCCTCAACCTTTCCAATTTCATACCAAACCAGTGATCATATTTTCTCAATATCTGTGTGTACACCATCAAGAGAGAAATATGAGAGGGTGACCCTAGGGGGATGGATCCATATCCACACGCAAGTACGACCAATTCAACATGCTATCAGTCTGGCGTGGTCACACGCTCAATATCATAATCCACCAGGCCTGGTCACAGGCACAGCAACACAATTCGCTTGGCTTGATCACATGCATAACAATATAATTCGCCCGGCGTGGTCATGGGTACCCAGTCAAATCATATCACACAGGAGAAAATAAAACAAGAATACATGTACGTAATGAATAATTAACAAATTTCATGCTCCTGGACTGGTAAAAGTGACTTGCTAAGTGTAGGAATGTGCAAAGTGTACTATCATAGCTCGAATCGGCAAATCTCATCACAGAATAGCATATATCAAATTCATTCAGGGATTAAACCTCTATGTAGCCTCTAATATGGTTCAAATAGTTTACAACAATATTACAAATGTGAGAAACATCATAGTGTAAAGCTTAACAGCCAAACTTAGGCATATCATAGCCTAAGCACAACCCGAACATGGATAAATACCCCCCGGTGTTAGCACATTGGCTCAAACCCCACACATGTGCGCACCCAATAGCACGTAGCTATCACAATAATTCAGGCAACTAGTGTCTCAATTAAGTTTAGATAAGATACTTACCTCAAGCAAGCCAAATACTCCTTTAACAAGTTCTTCATGCGCGTATCAACCTAGAAAAAGCTCGAATCTAGCCAAAAATAATGTAATACCATCAATAAAAGCCATAGGAAGTGATTCCAAATGATAAAGCTAAGGTCTTTAACTCAAATCAAAATTTAACCCCCGGCCCGCACCTTAGAACTCGACAAAATTCATAAATTCCAAACACCCATTCAATTACGAGTCCAACCATACCAAAATTATCCAATTCCAACCACAAATTGCTCCTCAAATCCACAAATTTCACTCTCCAATAACAAAGCTCAAAAATCCTCAAATTCTAACTTAGATTCATGAGAAATAGGCGAAATAATCAATGGGTATTCAACACTTAGAGACAAAAGTGATTAAAAGTCACTTATCTCTTCAAATTAGATGGAACCCTCTCCAAATATCGCCCTAGACCGAACTTCAAAATCATAAAAATGAGAAAAACAATCAAACCCTCATCTATAACACACTGCCAGCAATTTCGCTTCTACGGCCTCCGTTATCGCACCTGTGGTTCCACTTTTACGGAGAAAGTATCGCTTCTATGAAGACGACTTAAACGCCAACATGTCGCTTCTTTGGCCAAAATCCCGCTTGTGCAGGTCTGCTTCTGCGGTCTACCAAGCGCTTCTGCGTGCCCGCACCTGCGGGAACCATCCGTATCTGCGGTTCCTACCCATCACGCCAAACTCCGCTTCTGCGGAACGACCATCGCAGAAGCGACTTCGTTTATGCAGAACCCATCTCGCTTTTGTGATAATCCCCAAGCCAGGCCTTTTCTGCACTTGCGACACTCCAGCCGTATCTGCGGTCAAGTCCACCGCAGATGCGGTTACACCAACAACCCAAATTCTTCAGCAATGCATTAAGTCTAACTTTTGATCCATTAGCTATCCGTAATTCACCCGAAGCCCCATCCAAACGTACCAGCACATCCTAAAATACAATACGAATTTAGTCGAAGCCTCAAACAACATCTAAAACACGAATCGAACCCAATTCAAGCCAATTGAAACTAATGAATTTTCAACCTCTAAAATTGATGCCGAAATCTATCAAACCAACTCCAATTAACCTCAAATTTTGTACACAAGTCATAAATGACACAATGGACCTACTCTAACTCCTCGAACAAAAATCCGAGCTCGGTAACAACAAAGTCAACTCTCGGTCAAACTTTTCAACCTTCCAAACCTTTACCTTTCCAACTTTTGTCAATTCATGCCAAAACGACCTACGGACTTCCAAATCAATATTGAGACATACTCCTAAGTCCAAAATCACTATACGAAGCTATCAGAACAATCAAAACTTCATTCTAGAGTCATTTACACATAAGTCAACATCCGCACAACTCTTTCAACTTAAGCTTCCAACCTTGGGACTAAGTGTCCCTATTCATTTCGAAGCATCCTAGGAACCAAATCAACCATCCCGCCAAGTCACATAATAAAAGATGAACATAGAATAAGCATTAAATAGGGAATCGGAGCTACAATACTCAACGATCAGCCAAGTTGTTACAAAACTACTGTCAACGTTACGTAGAAGAGAAATATGAAAAAGAGGGTCAGATGAGTGTCAATAGATATAAACGCCTTTCTTTTTAATTATATTTTTATTATACTGAGAAAGGGAAAGGATGGCCGATTTCTGTGATTACTTGACATTTGACATTTTGAAAGTGAAACTTCCAAAGATTAGAAAATAACATTAAAAATTCGATCTTTCGATTCTACGGTAACGATTAGATTTCAAAAACCTTAAACATAGCATGTCAAAAACGTGCATTTGGATGTAGCTATCAAAGTTCAATTCTGCCACATAAATTGAAGACAAAGTATTACTATAATTTAATAACTAAATGGTTTCCTTTCCAATTTGACAATAGACATTATCAGACTAATTTCCTAGACACTAAAAATTGTAGCAATTCATTGGGAAAAGATAAAAAATAACCTAATTTACAATTGATAATTGAAAAATAGTCACAGTTTTAAACGTAATCGAAATTTAGCTATTTTTCATGTTGAGGTAAAATCTGAACAAAAACACCCTTAAAAATCTGAAAAAAATCCAGCATAATATGCTTGAGTTCGAATTTTGTACATATGCGATTATAGTATAATGTCCTGAAATTTCATAATGTACTGGAGTTCCAACATAATATGTTGGAAGTTTATATGTAAGAGCTACATAATCCAGCATATTGTGCTGGAACTTTCCGTGTGCTGGAGTTCCAACATAATATGCTGGAAGTTTATATGCAGGAGCTTCATAATCCAGCATATTGTGTTGGATCCGTTTTTCAGCTAAATTAATAGCTATTTTTAATAACTTTATAAATATTGATTATTTTTTAATTATCAGTTCAAAAACTGGCTAGCTCATGCTATTTTTACCAATTTATTGGTATAAGATTTTGGGCCTAATGGAAACGGCCCGCAGTCTCAAATACTCTACTAACCAGGGCCGAATGATGGATCTCAAGTCGTAAGAGAGCCGGAGTACCTATCGCCTTTCACTACATAAAACAAAAGATTCTATAAGAATATTGAACTTCTGAAATGTAAAACAAAAACGAATTGTACTACTATTGAATTATTACTTAATTTTCAAATTG
Source organism: Nicotiana otophora (assembly GCA_000715115.1). Classification (NCBI taxonomy): domain Eukaryota; kingdom Viridiplantae; phylum Streptophyta; class Magnoliopsida; order Solanales; family Solanaceae; genus Nicotiana; species Nicotiana otophora. Next base: position 61,968 of record AWOL01S0003719.1, read on the forward strand.
TATGAGAAGAATTGAAATAAAGTTATTGTAATGCATCAAGAAATATCAAATCACTAACCTTACCTAATATGTGACATAAAACCAATCAAATTTATGGTCTCAAGAAATACCCTTGGGTCAATTTATTGTTTTAGATTTTAACTTTTTATCCATCCAAACTATTATTGCTATCCTAAAAATCAAAGTCACAAATTCAACAAGACACGAATTTAAAAAGAACTTGCAAGAACATGGGAAAACAATATTTTAAAAATAGAAAGGGATAGTTTTAAAAATAGTAAGGCGTTGGCACAATCTAGAAAGTACAATAGAGATAACAAAACTAGCGGAAAACAATGTATGTTCATTCTATAAAACAAAGGAAAATTGGTACAAATCTATAAATGTACATTTTCTTACACCTAATTGCATCTGCTTAGCGAAGAAATACATTTTACCAAATAGCCGGAAAAAATATGAACTTTTTTCACTTGTAACCCGCGCCAGAAACTATTTATATTCGATAGCCGAAAAAGTGTATAAAATTTGTATATAACATAAAGAATGTATATATAAATATACATAAAATATACAAAAAATATATATATTTTAGCTATATTTTTAAGAGCGGCTATACAATGTTATATTCCCAAAAAATATAACAACCACTACCCATAAGCTTTCAAATAGACGTTTCTCTCCTCTATTCAATTTCTCCTCCTCCTCCTTATCCTCTCTCTCACACACATAATTTTTAAAGATAGTTCCGATGGCTTCCTCAGCCTTTCTCTCTATTTTCTTTCAAATACACCACAAACTTTTTATGTAGACATGCCTAAAGAAAGATAAAAGTAGTTATTTTTGTCAGTGTGGTTGAAATTCGTTGGAAGCACCTAAACAAGTCTATTTATAAATTGAGGAAGATTGAGACGATTTAGACCCATTTGAATCAAATTTCAGAGTTGAAATCGAACTAAAAAGTCACAATTATAGTTGTATACGGGTAAAATCGAGCCCACTGAATAACTCAATTTCCCGGTGAGTCAAACGGAGTAGGAACGTAACCGTAATGAATCGGAGTCAGAGCGAGGAGCCTCTCGTATCGGGGCTCGGGCAACATACCTTCCCTCGGGGGTATCAAGACCACGTCCTCCGTGTCCGATTCAAGGATCAAGACTTCGAAAAGCATTACCCAACAGCTGCACACGACTAATAAAGAGTCGTGATGTCCGTGACCAATCGGATATCATGGCGTGAATCTTGGCCCGTATCGACAGAAAATCAGTGATTAGCGAAACAGAAGATTTTTACTTTTCTCAGAATTGTACTTAGGATTAAACTCCCCTGCTATATAAAGGGGGAAGCTTATTATTCATGAGGGACATTGTAACACGCATATCAAGGCAATTTATTTCAATTCTCTTTGTTGTTCAAAGTTCTTATTCTTGTTCCTAAGTTCTTCATAAGTTGAAATCGAGGGCGGGTTCTTCATTGAGCCATCAACCGAGCCTGGAATCACCCTTATCATTGGTCTAGTTATTTATTACGCCTTTCATTTGCTTATCTAACATCATTTATCACTCGTATTGAATTAATCCACATATCATTAAAACCACATATAAATTTAATTGTTATCTATTTTTTTAGGGTAAACAGTTTGGCGCCCACCGTGGGGCTAGGGATAATAGTGATAATTTGATACAAATTTTCATAACGCACTCTATTTTACACTTATTCGTTGAGATTTTAATTTCAGGTCAAATTAAAAATGTCGAACTCTCAATCTGCTCATTTGAACGTTGATGTTGTGTCTGGCCACCATGGCGAGAACAACAATGTAGTCCCCAGTAACGAGGTACCTTATGTTGACCCCAACGGAGTTCCAGTCGTGGACCCGATCGATGCTAACTCACATTTGGCTATAGACGCAAACTTGCCCACCAACCCTGAAAACAGCATTCGTGGGGGAGCCTGATTGATAGCCTGGAGTACACACGACACGACAACGAAGGTGATGGGATCAATTTGCGGATGATCTTCGAAATGTTATAGGCTTAACTAGAAGCGATAGCCTAGTTGTAGAACCAAAGCCACGCTCCCAACGGAGTTGAGCCTGAACCATCCCGGGAAAAGTCCCGCAGAAATGAACCAGCCATAGAAAGGCCGGGTGAATTTGAATCCGGGACCAACCCCGAGATAATAAAGATACTTGAGGAACTGACAAAGTGGGTAATATCAGTAGAAAAGAAAATCGAAGCCAACGACAAAAAGTGGCGAGCTATAACTCCAAGGTTGATCAAATCCCAGGAGCGCCCCCGATATTGAAAGGCCTAGATTCCAAGAAATTTGTTCAAAAACCTTTCCCTCCGAGCGCAGCTCCGAAACCGATCCTAAAGAAGTTCCGTATGCCCGATATTCCAAAGTATAATGGGACCATTGATCCAAATGAACATGTGACCTCCTACACATGTGCCATTAAGGGGAATGACTTAGAAGATGACGAAATCTAGTCGGTTCTGCTGAAAAAGTCCGGAGAAACATTGTCTAAAGAAGCAATGATATGGTATCACAATATGCCCCCTAAATCCATTGATTCGTCTGATATGCTTGCGGATGCCTTCATAAAAGCTCATGTCGGGGCCATCAAAGTTGTGACTAGTAAATCGGACCTCTTTAAAGTGAAACAAAGAGATAATGAAATGCTCAGGGAATTCGTATCGAGGTTTCAGATGGAAAGGATGAACCCGCCCCCGGTTGCGAACGATTGGGTCGTTCAAGCATTCACTCAAGGACTCAACCCCCAAAGTTCCTTGGCTTCCCAGCAGCTGAAACGGAATTTGATAGAGTACTCGGCGGTAACTTGGGTTGACGTCCATAACAGGTACCAATCAAAAATCAGACTCGAGGATGATCAAATCGGGGTTCCCTCTGGGTCTGTGTATCCAATCAGAACTAATGACAGCGGAGATTGAAGGGGTAGCGTATCCGGACGTAACCCTGCGAGGAATGAAAAAGGAAGTATCGAGGTCATAATAGTCGGGGACTCATGAGCAAAAACGATCTCGACATGCCAATCAGGGCCAGTGAGGCACTTAGGTTATCGGAATACAACTTCAGCGTCGATGCCGCCGGCATCGTATCAGCCAATGGACGCATGTAGTCCGATCCTGCCCAAAGAGACCCCAACATGATGTGTAAATATCATGGTACTCGTGACCATAGGACCGAAGACTACCGACAACTAAGAGAGGAGTGGACCAGTTATTCAATAACGGACACCTCAGGGAGTTTCTAAGTGATCGAGCCAAAAGTTACTTTAGGAATAGGGACTCCAACAAGCAGACCTAGCAAGAGGAACCTCAGCACGTCATCAACATAATCATCGGTAGAATCGAAATCCCCCAGGGGCCAATGCTGAAGCGCACTAAGGTATCCATTCAAAGGGAAAAGCGAACCCAAGATTACATGCAGAGGAGACCATCTCTTTCAATGATGAAGACGTTGAAAGCACCGTGCAACCGCATAACGATGCCCTGGTAATTTCGGTACTCAATAAATAAATCTCGCGTTAAGCGTGTGTTGATTGATCTAGGAAGCTTGGCCAATATCATAGATCGAGGGTCGTAAAGCAGTTGGGCCTAAAGACTAAATAGTACTTGCAGTCTAGGTCTTAAATGGATTCAACATGGCATGTGAAACTATTAAAGGGGAGATAACCCTGCCAGTGAACACCGCCGGAACCATTCAGAAAATGAAGTTCTACTTCATCGAGGGGGATATGAGGTACAACGCTCTATTTGGAAGGCCATGGATTCACAATATGAGGGCAATACCCTCGACACTACACCAGGCATTGAAGCTCCCCATACCGGGAGGGATCAAAACAGTTTACGGAGAACAGTTAGCCGCAAAAGAAATGTTCACAGTCGATAAGGTGATCTCGATGTCCTCACTCTCGACATCAAAGAACCCGGAGTTGGTTAGGAAGGAAGAAACTAAATAGCATTCACTGACACCGGCCCCGACCGAACCGGAGAAGTAAAAAGCAAGCGAGGATGATGATTACGGAGTTCCCGGGTCATTCATCGCCCCTGACGATTCCGATGCCACCAAGTCAAGGGTCGAAGAGTTGGAGAAAGTCATATTGATAGAACACTTGCCCGATCAGAAGGTATACCTGGGCACGGGGTTAACTCCCGAGCTCAAGAAAAAACTCATTGAATTCCTTAAAGCTAACATAGATTATTTCGCTTGGTCCCATCTTGATATGACAGGGATCCCGTCAGAAATAACTACTCACAAGCTGAGCTTGGATCAAAAGTTCCACCCGGTTTAGCAGAAGAGGAGGCCTCAATCTGAAGTCAAGCATGCATTCATCAAAGACGAGGTATCCAAACTCCTTATAATAGGTTCCTCGAGAAGTTAAGTACCCGGATTGGTTAGTTAACGTAGTGGCAGTGCCTAAAAAGAGAAATAAATTAAGAATGTGCATAGATTACAAAGACTTGAATAAGGCATGCCTTAAGGACTCTTTTCCTTTGCCTAACATCTATCGCATGATCAATGCGATGGCCGGCCACGAGATACTCAGCTTTTTCGACGCCTATTCTGGGTACAACTAAATCCGGATGGACCCGGGCGATCAAGAAAAAACTTCACTCATCACTAAATTCAGCACCTATTGTTATAACCTAATGTCGTTCGGACTAAACAACACTGGTGCCACTTACTAATGACTAATAAACCGGATGTTCGAAGAACAAATAGAAAAATCAATAGAGGTTTACATTGACGACATGTTAGTTAAGTCTCTACGAGCAGAGGGCCATTTGGAACATTTGCAGAAAACCTTCAACATACTGAAGAAATACAATATGAAGCTGAACCCGGAGAAATGCACATTCGGGGTCGGGTCCGGAAAGTTCCTTGGATTCATGGTGTCCAATCGGGGGATCGAGATCAATCCCGATAAAATCAAAGCTATAGAATACATCATCGTGGTGGACAATGTCAAGGTCGTTTAAAGGCTAACCGAGCGCATAGCCATCCTGGGTCGGTTCATATCAAGGTACTTCGATAAGAGCCATCGGTCCTTCTCATTATTGAAGAAGAAGAATAAATTCCCGCTGACCCCGGAATGCCAGCAAGCTTTGGAAGAACTCAAACGGTACCTTTCGAGTCCACATTTACTTCATACTCTGAAGTCAGATGAGCAGTTGTACATGTACTTAGCGGTATCTGAGATAGAGGTAAGTGGAGTCTTAGTCCAGGAAGAGGAAGGTACGTAATTTCCTATCTATTATGTTAGCAGGACTCTAGGCGAGGCCGAAACAAGGTACCCTCACCTAGAGAAATTAGCGCTCGCTTTGCTAAGCACTTCCAGGAAGTTAAAGCCATATTTTCAATGCCATACCATATGTGTCGTAACTACTTACCCATTGAGGAACATAATGCAAAAACCCGAGCTCTCGGGACGATTGGCCAAATGGGTCGTGGAAATTAGCGGGTATGATATTGAATATCGACCCCGAACCGCCATCAAATCTCAAATTTTGATAGACTTCGTGGCCAACTTCACGCGCGACCTTAATACCTAAAATCGACGTCGACCTTAATCTCTACAATTAAAAAGGAATTGTTGTTAACCTCGGGGATCTCCTCAGGAATCTGGACCCTCTTTACGGTCGATGCCTCAAACGCAAAGGGGTACGAACTCGGCATCGTGTTGAAGCCGCCTACGGGTAACGTAGTTAGGTAATCTATTAGAACTGTGAAATTGACTAACAATGAGGCCGAGTATGAGGCCATGATTGCAGGTCTTGAATTGGCTAAACGCCTAGGAGTCGAAGTGTTCGAAGCTAAGTGTGATTCCCTCCTTGTGGTAAATCAAGTCAATGAGACATTCGAAGTGAAAGAGGAACGAATGCGAAGATACTTGGATAAATTACAGGTAACGCTGCATCGATTCAAGGAATGGGCCCTACAACACGTGCGTCGGGACCAAAATAACGACGTCGATGCTCTGTCTAAGTTGGGGTCATCGGTTGACGACGATGAATTCAGCTCGGGAACGGCTGTACAACTCATGAAATCAGTAGTGGAAGAAGGCCATGCCGAGATAAACTTAATGAGTTTAACTTGGGACTGGAAAAACAAGTATATAGACTACTTAAGGACTGGTAAGTTACCCTCGGATCCTAAAGAATCGAGAGCTCTGCGCACGAAGGCGACCATGTTTAGCCTATCCAAAGGTACCCTATTTAGAAGAACGTTCGATGTCCCACTCTCTATATGCTTGGGACCGGGAGACACCGAATATGTTTTGAGTGAAGTTCATAAAGGCACTTGCAGAAACCATTCGGGGGCAGAATCTTTGGTTCGTAAGATAATCAGAGCTGGCTATTACTCAATCGACATAGATAAAGATGAGAAGGACTTTGTACGGAGATGCGACGGCTATTAGTGGCATGCACCAATGATCCATCAACCCGGGGAGCTACTATATTCGGTCCTTTCGCCTTAGCCGTTCATGAAATTGGGAATGGACATTGTCGATCCCCTACCATGGGTACCCGATAAGGCTCAATTTAACTATTTATGACTGACTATTTCTCTAAGTGGGTCGAAGCTCAAGCATTCAAGAAGGTCCAAGAAAAAGAAGTCATCGACTTCATTTGGGACCATATAATATGTCGGTTCGGTGTACCGGCCAAGATAGTATGTGATACCGAGAAGCGGTTCATCGGCAGCAAGGCAAGCAAACTTTTCGAGGACTATAAGATCAAAACGATCTTGTCACAGCCTATCACCCTAGTAGGAATGGATAGGCTGAATCTACGAACAAGACCATACTTTAAAACCCTAAGAAAAGATTAACCGATGCCAAAGGAAAATGGAAGGAAATTTTGCCCGAAGTCTTGTGGGCATTTCGTACGACCTCAAAATCTAGTACCAGGGCCACTCCATTTTCGTTAGTCTATGGTGCAGAAGCACTAATACCGGTTAAGGTGGGAGAACTGAGCATCAGGTTCCGATATGCAACCAAAGAATCAAACGATGAGGTCATGAGCACGAGCCTGGAACTATTAGATGAGACGCGCGAGGCTGCCCTAGTCCGATTTGTTGCCAAGAAACATCGGATAGAAAGATATTACAACCGAAGAGCTAACCTCTGACACTTTAATATCGGGGACTTGGTGTTAAGAAAAGCAACAGTGAACAACCGGAACCCTAACGAAGGGAAACTAGGACCAAATTGGGAAGGTCCATATTGATTCATCGGGATTACCGGTAAAGATTCATACAAACTCAAAGCAGGAAACGGCACACAGCTACCGAACAACTGGAATGGGACCCACTTAAAATGGTACTACTGCTAAAGTACGACCTCATTCACCTTTTTTTATTAAGATTTGGACTAACACTTACAGGGCACAACCAAAGGAGAATGCAGCTATTAGGTCTTAAAGCACGCGTCGCACTCTATTTGTCTTGAACCAGTTTTGTCCCAAAAGGGTTTTCCGGCAAGGTTTTTAATGAGGTAACAATAAATCGTGCTAACTTAGAGTCGAAGACTGGTTTTAAATCGGAGTCAATGGTCGCATCAATAGTATTCAAGCCCTCTCGAAGATCGACCTCAAATACTGGGGGCCATCAACCTCGGGTCAAGATTTTTAGAAAGGGAGGAAACTTGGTACTTGAACAGTCTCGGCTCAGTGGTTAGGATTTATTGTAAGGGAAAAATGGTCAAGTGAATCGTGCCCCCATAGGCCACCTCAACCATACTACAAGCTTTTACACGCTTTACAATCTTATATGTTACGCACATAAATGAAAGAAAGTTTCTACCTTGCTAATACACATTTTTTGTTTCTTAAAAGTATCGAGACTAAGGTGTATTCCTACCCGGGAACTATCGAGCCCAAGGGCCACCCAGGGCTACCCCTACTCGTGGACTACCGTCCCAGACAAGTTTGGACAGCCCGGGTTATCGAAACCTGGAGGCACAAAACCTATTAGGCAGTACCTAAACCTAAAAGGCTACGGCCACCATAAAAACGGTTCGGAGACGTCTGAAGCCCGTAATCAAAACATAAGGACTTCAACAAAATTCTAAACATGTTCAAAGGTTACCCTCTGTAAAGATATAGTCTAAAAACATTTAAACAAGCATATTGGGAAACTATTCGGTCACTCCGAACTTCCATAAGTTCGAGCAAAAATTGCATCGAGGACAGGTCTTATTAGGACTTCCGAAAACCGATCTATTACTACATTTGATTATGTGCTAAGGTATTAGAAATATTTGCAATTATAAGAAGATGCTAAAGATAATAGACTTGAAAATTGCTAAAAAGGGAAAAACTTTATGTATTTCGAAATATCTTTACAAAGGCCAATAAAAACGGTCTCAACAAAATATATGTACAATATACAAAAACAAAAAAACAATATCCTAAGGAATCTCCGTCTGGTCTTCACCGGAAACCGACTCATCACCTGAACCGTCGGGGCCTTTGAATTCTTCAGAGCCCTCGGAGCCCTCTTCACCTCGGGGTTCAGCTAGCCTCTTAATCTCGACCTCGAGTCTTTTTGCCTCTTTGATCTCGGCAGATAGTTGATGCCTCGGGCATGTATTTCTTCGAGTGTCTCCCTTCGGTATAGCCGCCTCATGTACTCAGTAGTACTCTTCAGGCGGGCCTCAACTGCTTCAACATCGGCCTTGTATTGGGCCACCATCTCGTCAGCATCAGCCTAGGTTGCTTCCAACTGGGACCTTGTTATTTCGAGCTCCTTGCTAAGGGCATTCCGTTCAGCGATGGCCAAGCCCAGTTGAGCTTGTAGGTCCTCATTTTGTTGGGCCCGTGTATCGGCCTTCTCCTTCTCTACTAGGAGCTGAACTTCCACCAAAGACAGCTTTACCTGGGCAGTCTCCTTCTCCGAGGCCAGCATGTCCATCTTGTTTTTCCACCCGTCGACCATCACTTCGATCTCATCCATATCCTCGCGGATTTGGTCGATCTTCTGCTGGGCCTGCGAAGTATTGTTGTTAGCCTCTGTGACCGGATCTTCGTTTTTAACTTCGAAAACCTTTACCTTTTCCACCAAGTCGGCATGCTCCTGCCTTAAGGCCGATGCCTCTTTCTCAACCGCATCTAGCTCGGCCTGGAGGTTTTTGGCAACCCCCTTCTGCTGCTCGCTAAGAAGCTTGTACATGTCCCCTTTTGGGGCAAGCTCCTTGATCTCGAGCTCTAGTTGATTGACTTCAACCCGATATGAGGAAACTCTCGTGGTGAAGTACTGAGGCCTGCAAAAAAGGCAAAAAACATAAGATACATCAAAAATAGATAGCAATAGTGTAACGACCCGGCCGGTTATTTTAAGTATTATAACCTCGTTCCCCTATTTACTGCTTAATTTATGCTTTATAGTTGTTTTATGACTTACCGGGTTAGTGGGTTCGGGTCCGGAAGAAATTCGGAGTGAAATGAGATACTTAGTCTTATAATTAAAAATTTAAGTTAGAAAAGTGGACCGGATATGGACCTATGTATAAACGACCTCAGATTTGAATTTTGATGATTCTAATAGCTCCGTATGGTGATTTTGGGCTTAGGAGCGTGTCCGAATATTATTTGGAGTTCCGTAGTGGAATTAGACTTGAAATGTCGAAAGTTGAATTTTTGGGAAGTTTGACCGGGTGGTTGACTTTTTGATAACGGGGTCAAAATCTGATTCTGAAAATTTGAGTACTTCTATTATGTCATTTATAACTTATGCGTAAAATTTGAGGTAAATCGAACGTAATCTGGTAGGTTCCGGAGTCGTTTGTAGAAATTAGAAATTTCAAAGTTCATTAGGCTTGAATTGGGGTGTAATTCATAGTTTTAGCATTGTTTGAGGTGATTTGAGGGTCCGACTAAGTCCGTATGATGTTTTAGGACTTGTTGGTATATTTGATTGAGGTCCCAAGGGGCTCGGGTAAGTTTTGGATGGTTAACGGATCAATTTTGGCCTTGGTGAGATTGCTGATATCTGCTGCTGCATTTTTTTGATTTTCTCTTTCGCGTTCGCGAGTGGGCCCTAGCGTTTGCGAAGAGCATTTTCTGAGTGTGAGGTTTTGTTCTTCGCATCCGCGAAGGGGAGGATGCGAACGCGAATGTATGGTCTGTGTGTGCATCGCGAACGCGTGAGAGGTGTCGCGTTCGCGAAGAGAAGTGAGGCTATTGGGGACCCTCGGGTCCATGTTCTACGCGTTCGCAAAGTGGCGGTCATGTTCACGAAGGTTTGAGCTGGTAAAGCTTCGCGTTCGCAAAGCCATGGTTGCGTTCGCGAAGGGTTAAATTTATGGGCAGTCGAGTTGTGCTTCGCGAATGCGAGGGACCTGTCGTATTCGCGAAGAAGAGAGGTTTGGACAAAGAGTTTAAGTTCTGACCCATTTTTAGTTTTTGACGGATTTGAGCTCGGGAAGAGGCGATTTTCGGGCGTTTTTCAAGGAAAACAATGGGGTAAGTGTTCTTAACTCAATATAGGTTAAATTACCCGAATCCATGGTTGTTTTATCATTTAATTGGCGAATTAAGTTGGAAAAGTTTGAAAACCCTCTTAGTTTAAATTAAAGATTTGAGGGTCGAGTTGGTGTCGGTTTTTGATAAAATTGGTATGGTTAGACTCGTGGTTGAATGGGCTTTCGGATTTTGTAACTTTTGTCGAGTTCCAAGACGTGAGCCCCACATGCAATTTTTGAGCTAAAATTCAGAATTTTATGGAAAATTAGCATTTTCTTATGAAGTTAATTCCAATAAATTTTATTGACTGAAATGAATTATTTGCAACTAGATTCGAGGCATTAGGAGGCCGATTTGCGAGGCAAAGTCATAGCAGAGTAAAGAATTTCATGCTCTGAGGTAAGTAACAGTTTTAAATCTGGTCCTGTGGGTATGAAACCCCGGATTTTGTTATCATGTGATTATTTTGGAGGTGACGCACATGCTAGGTGACGGGCGTGTGGGCGTGCACCGAAGGGATTGTGACTTGGTCCGTCCCGGGAAACTGTAAAGTTGAATAATTTATTGTTAGCTATATGCTCTCTATGTGTTGATAAAATTTGACTGTTAATCATGTTACAAATCATGCTTAGGCTATGTGATAGTACTGTTGGGACCCACAGAGGTTGCGTACTTATTAAATTGCTTGCTAAATGCTATATGTACTCAGTCTCTGTTTTTACTTACATATTTTATCTCAGTCTCTATTATTATCATTTATACATCATATCATTGTTGTTTGGGCTGATTTCATGATTATTGAGAGCCTGAGAGACTGGAGAGATTTATGACTGAGTGAGGTCGAGCGCCTGATTGTGAGATTTTGATACCATAGCACGTGGGTTGTCTGTGCAGCACGTGAGATGGTCGTGCAGATCCTTATATTATACTATAGCACGTGAGTTGGCCGTGCGGATCCTTATATTATATTATAGCACGTGAGTTGGTCATGTGGATCCAGATATTTATATTATGGCACGTGATTTATACGTGTAGCACGTGAATTATCTGTGCAGCATAAGAGTTGTCCGTGCAGATTATAGCGCTTGGGTTGTAGGAGCCCCTCCGGAGTCTGTACACCCCCAGTAAGCGCGGGTACCCATTGAGAGTGAGTGATGAGGGCTGGGAGCCCAAGGAGTGATGAGGGTTGGCAGCTCAGTGAGTGATTGTTGTCCAAAGAGGTTGTACTTGATTTTCATTTGTTGTTGCACTTAGTTGCTATCTGTCATTGTTGTAAAATCTCTGAAAGATTGCTGATATATGGATTACATGAACAGGAACTGTATAAAAATTGATTTGACATTAAACTTCTAGATTTTATAGCATGTCTATTCTTTGTTAGAATTACTGAAAATAAATCATAATTGTGTAGCTCGTTACTATATTCAGTTCCTTATTTATTATTGTTACTTGCTAAGTTGGTTGTACTTATACTACACCCTGCACTTTGTGTAGATCCAGGTATTTTCGGACATAGCGGGTGTTGATCCTTTCACGCGGTTGATTTTCAGGAGATTTTGGGGTAGTTGTCGTGTTCCGCAGACCTTGTCTCTCCTTCTCTATCTCTTTGTTCACTGTATTTGGTCTCAGACTATTATAAACTATATTTTCCAGACTTGTATTCATATTAGATGCTCATGTACTCACTGACACCAGGTTTTGGAGAGTGTTTGTATTGTATTTAATTATTATATTTTCAACCTTAAAGAGAATTTTTGGTTTATTGAGATTATCGGCTTGCCTAGTATCGAGATAGGCATCATCACGACAGGTTGGGATTTTGGGTCGTGATAAATAGATAGATGTGAGGGAACAGTGCCTTACCCGGTTCAACACCTGCTGTGCCTCATTGAAAAGGCATGGCACGTTCACCGCACTCATTTTTGTCTGGTCCTCCTCGGTCACCAGGCATCGAAGGTAGCTAGCTACCCCCACGGGAGCGAACAGAAGCCGGACATCCTCCGGGACAGTCAGTATGATCGATTTGTTACGACCGCGATCCACACTCGGAGAGGGGAACTGATTGACCAATTTTGGGCTTAAGCTCGATCCGCTAGCTTCCGAGAAAGTGTCTTTTTTGGGATTCGAGGTCGCCCAGCATGGAGAAGTCCTCCAAAGCGGATGAGTCCACATAGTCGAAAAAAGAGTGAAGGGGATCTTCAGCACCCTGGCCCCCTCGTTGGATTTCTTCTTTATCGCTTGAGCCTCCTCGAGCATAGACTCAGTATATGAGGGCGTCCTTAAGATCTCAATTACGTCGGGCATTTCCTTTGGAGCAGAACCGGCATCCTGGGAAGTTTCACCCCGGTTTTCCACGTCAGTTTTTTGAGTTTGAGGGGGTCGATCTCACCAGTCTTCCCCTCGGATGCATCCCAATCACCGGATAGGTCGTCCTATGGGTTACAAAAATAGATCCATCCTCTGGCTAGTCCCTAATCCAGAGGAAGGAGTCGAAGGCTGGCACCCGGGAACTAGAGCCCCTCCTGGGCTTGCGGAGCACCCGCTTCTTTGATTTTTTCACCTCGGAGCCTGAGGATTTTCTTTTCCTCTTCTTTCTTCCCTCTGTGGAAGCAACAAAGGGATCAACGGACTGGGCACATCTTTATTCCCTTCCGAAGGCCTAAGTTTGGTGGTCTTAGGCAAACCAGTAACAACAAAGAGGGAAAAGGAGTTAGTATAATGAAAGGTGAAGACATAGTGTTGGATACTCAGAAAAAGGCCTTACCATGAGAACGGGCTTCCCATCAGCCCTTCGAGAGTCCGCGCCATGTGCGCTTGAAGTACGACATCTGAGTATAGATGCCCTTGATCCACTCCTTTAACTAGGGGACCTCATTCGGAACCCGGACGACAACTGCACAGCCACAAGCATGACTGAGAAGATAGAAACGAAAGAATAAGAATTTTCTATGTTGAAAGAGGGAGTTGCACTTACGATACGCATTCCACTTCTCAGGGAATGGCATATATTCCGGGGGGATCAAATCCTTGGTCTTCACTCGAACAAAGTGTCTCTGCCAGCCCCGGTCTCGACTTTCATCGATACTGGAGAAGGGGGCCTTGTTGGCCTGGCGAGTAAGCTTGATCAGTCCCCCTCGAAATATCCAGGGACTGTATAATAGAAGCAGATGGTCGATCGTGAACTGACGACATTCGGTCTTGTTCACTAAGTAGCGGAGGAGGGTCACAATCCTCCACAATGATGGGTGGACTTGCCCGAGGTACACCTCGTACCTCTTGCAAAAGTCTAGGACAATCGGGTCGATCGGGCCCAGTGTGAAGGGATAAGTGTAAACACTTAAATATCCTTCCACATGGGTAGTGACGGCGTCCTCGGTCCCGGGGACTACTACATTCTTGACTTCCCAATTGCAGTCATTAGGAACTATGGGAAGAACATCCTTAGTCACGGAACATATGTACCTCGGGACTTGATGTTAGGCCAAAATGCTATACTTTTAGTATATTACTCGCCTTACATGTTATTAGTTTAGTGGTTAATTGTGCGACGTTTGAGCTAAATTATATTCTTTATGTGTAGGAGCATCGAAAGATAAAGACGAGTAAAGATTGCATAAATAAAGGATGAAAATGCAAGAAAAGAGCACAAAAATGCCAAGTACCCAAACCGTGCTACAGACCAAGCTTCGCGAGGTCTATAGCCAGCTTAACCGCGCTACAGACCAGGCTTTGCGAGGTCTATAGCCAGGTTGACCACGCTCTAAGCCTAGCTTCGCGAGGTCTATAACCCGGTAATTAAAAGTCGTGGGTTAAAAGACTCTAATCCGGATTTGGACTCAAGGACTTTAACCCTAGCCTATAAATACTCTCTAAACATGTCTAAGAGGAAGGAGAGGACGTTTTTAGAGAAATTCAACCTAAAGTGAACATTATTAGAGAGGCAAGAAGGCTACGAGAATACTTGAAAGCAACGAATCACAAGAGTTTTCTCTTCCATTCTTCCTTAATCTGTATTTTAATGCTTTCAATTATTATCATGATTGTTAGTATGGTTATGAGTAGCTAAACTTTCCCATCTAGGGTTTGATGGAACCTTTTGAAGGATGATTTTTTTGTTGCGTTTAATATAATTTTGCCGTTGGATTTTCTCTTCTTGTTCAACTACATGATTATCTTAGTTAATTGAAGGGCCCTCAATTGACTATGCCTATTTAGTGTGTATTGCTTGGAAAAGGGTACATATTTAGGTAGTTGTTGAACAACATCACTCCTAACGTATGTGAGGAATCAATACGGAGGGTTTAAAGGTGGGATTAGAAATAACGAAACCTTGGTGCGATCTTAGCGAGCGGTGAATTAGTGCCAGCTAGCGTAGTTCAGAAGAATATGTCTAGTAGACGTAGCAGGAAGGATTCCGACAATTGGGAAAATCATAACTCTAAACCTCCTTAATCTTGTCTCCAACTTAGTATCCCTAGTTGTTAATCTACTAATTTAATTTGTTAGGTAATTAGATACAAGAATCTTAATATTTATAACTTAGGAATTGTTCGAGCTTGTCGTCTTAGTGATAGTAAATAGTTGTAGCTAAACCTTAGTTCTCTGTGGGATTCGACTCCGGACTCTTAGACCAGATTATATTTGCAACGACTGTTTATCCTTTTTAGGATTCGAATTGGGTGTGATCAAATTTTGGCGCCATTGCCGGGGAACTAACGGTGTAGCTGTAGGTGTACATATTGCTAGGTTTCAAGTTTGAACTCTATTTTGTTTTGTTTTGTTTTTTTATTTTATTTTATTTTACTTGTTGATTTGAGAAACATGACATCTTGGAATTATGGCATTTTAGGTATTGGTAATTCTACTATTAATCATCATATATATTATGAAGAAAATCACCCGTGGAAAAAATATCAAAATATTTCTGAGAGCGAGTTATGTACACCAACTCAATCTTATGTATGGAATATATGTGATATTTGTGGTGGTCAAGATGGTCACTTTTATGATTGTGCTTGTATTTCTTATCCTCCCCCAACCCCTTATTATGATGGTTCTACTTTGTTTTTTAGGTTAACAGGAACAAAGAACCCAGGGGAGTTGACCTGAAAGAGATCATAGATATGTTAAAGTGCCTAATGGAACGAGTAATGAGAAACAACTGCAAATACAAAGGCCAGGGGATACTAACCAAAGGCAATGGGATACTATACAAAGGCAAGAGGCAATTATTCTTAACCTGGAGGCACAAGTGAGGCAATTGGTTGAGTTTTTAAATGCTCAACAATATAATATTATGAATAGTAACCATGAGCAGTGTGCATTAGAGACAGAAATTGAGGTGCTAATAGAGGAGTCCATAGTAGAACACAAACAATCAATCAAACTAGAATTTGAGGATGCCGATGTTGTAGAAGAGATGCTAGAGTCAACCAAGGACATTGAGGATACATAATTAGTTGACTCTACTGTCATTGGTGTTGAGGATGTTGACAGTCCCAAAGTTCATGTAGTTGAGCGCATTGGTCCATATTCCAAGCATTTTTCCACATTGTCTTTGGATGATGATATAAAAATAGAGTCATCTGAGCCACTTGAGAAGTCAAGGAATGAGGAACAAAGTGCCTACATTCTGGAATTCTTCTTGCCAGAAAGTCGGGATTACACACCTCATCTAAAGGCCAAGAATTGCAGAATACTACATTATATACTTGGGACAGTTAGATTCAGTCAACCACCCCAGGAGCATAATCACAAGCTTGAAGCAAAACTTGGTGCTCAATTCATAAGCTCGAGGCGGAGACAAAAAGTGATTCGCGTCATGCCGCGACGTTAAATCAAGCACTTGTTGGGAGGCAACCCAGCTTTACTTTTTTTTATTATTCTTTATTTTTTATTATTGTATTATTCTTGTAGTGTTGTTTTTGATTTATCTAGGAGCATGGGAAGCAAGGCCATTGGAAGAAAGCAAAAACAAGTGAGATGGTTAGAACTAAGTGTGGGATGCCCGCACAAAGAACCAAGTATGAAAGAAGTCTGAATACCTCATGAGCTGCTAATGCTTCGGCCTTTGGCCTACCAGAGAGTTTCTTTTACCCTCTTGTATTTATGGGTGTGCATTGGGGACAATGCACAATTTTAAGTGTGGGGTGAGGAGATTGTCTGGGTGACTTGCTATGCTATTTTAGTTGTATTAGTTTAATTAAATAATTTTTTTTAGAAAAATAGAAAAGATTGGACTTTTCCCGACAATGGAGCTATTATACAGTTTTCTTGAGGGTTTAAAGTCTAACCAAAAATACAAAAAAAAAATACAAAAAAATAAAAAAATCCAAAAATATTTCTTTTATTTTTGTAGGTATTAATAATCCCCCGTGGTTTTTCTTTGTGCCTCGGTTCTTTTCCGTGGGATGTAGTTTGAACTGGGTCATAGTTTTTTATTTTTAGAGTAGAATAAGATTTAGGAAATAAAAGAAGGAAGATGAAATTTCTAGGCGTCCTTTAGACTTGTTTGATAGTAGCATATTTAGGCTCTAGCATGTGTAGTACCTTCCCTATGGTTTGAAAATGGTTATGATGCCTTGTTCAGTAGATAACATGTTATTGACGCATATATCTCGTTTTCTTGGCTTGTGTCACTTTGTGCTTGATGCTTAATATTTTGTGGCTCCGTGAATACTTGCAATTATTTGACAATCGGAATGGAACCGTCCTTAGTGAGTCATGTGCCATGTGTGGTGAGAAATTGTATAATCTGTGTCATTGCATTAGAGTCTAGAACTTGCCTAGCTTGTGAGTTGAAGCGAAATTTTAGGTTTTGCTCGGTTTGAAAAATAATTTTAGGCTTTATTTGATCCTTTTGAACTTAATGCTTACCACAAATAAAATTATCCATAGTCAACCCTTTTGAGCTTATAAACTTTTATTTGGTAACCACATTACAAGCCTATACCCCTTTCTTCTTAATTATCATTATTTTGATTCTTTTACCTCTTAAAGCACTTTAATTGTGAAATGGGCGCTAGAAGAAGTAAGGACTAAGTATGGGGTGGATTTCGAGTAGAACCAATAAAAGAAAGAAGGGTGCACTTATTTTGTAAAGTAATACACCACTAGCGAAAACTGAAAAGAGAAAACAATAGTAGAAAAAAAAAGAAAAAAAGAAGGAAAAATATAGATGAATAAATTATTGTCTTGTTCTTGCTAGTGGGGTATAAAGTAAAGTAGTGCTTAAAGAAAGAGGAAATATTTTTGGGGTGTGATCTTGTTTGTGAAATTGAAGTGGATTGAAGAATTTGCGCTTAATTTTATTATGTGATGAGTTAAAGTACTAAGGAGGATGAACCACTAATCTAAAACATATCTTACCCTTCCCCTAGCCCATGTTACAACCATGAAAAAGTCCTAATTAATTTTAGATTGAGCAAGCCTATATCAGTAGAGGTTTACATAATGGGCAAGCCTATGGTACTTTGTGCATGCATGTGACTTCTTTGTGAGAGTGAGGAATTTCTTTGATATATGTGAGTCCGTAAAATATATTTGAGCATTTGATTCAAATGTGTGGATTCAACTTACTCTTTTGTTCTTGTTGTGAGGGCACATAATTTCGTAAGGGATAGGTGACGTTATGAGATGTCTCTATGATGCTAAGTGCTCAAGCCATAAATGCATTGTGATATTGAGTCGGTTTTTGAGGCTAGCATTTTATAAGCATGTTGTCTTGTTGTTGAATAAATTTTTGAAGTATGACATGGAGTAAAGGAAAGTGTGTGTTGAAGGCATATGCTAAAGTTTAATTGTTTCTATCAACCATAGTCATAGGTATGGTGTGCTTAGGATATGCTAAACAAAAATAAGGTGCTCTAGAAACTGGTGGTTGACTCGAGGACGAGCAACGTTTAAGTGTGGGGTGGTGATATTAGGACAAAATGATATATTTTTAGTACATTACTCGCCTTACATGATGTTAGTTTAGTGGTTAATTGTGCGATGTTTGAGCTAAATTATGTTGCTTTATGTGTAGGAGCACCGGAAGATAAAGACGAGTGAAGATTGCACAAAAAGAGGACGAAAATACAAGAAAAGAGCATAAAAATGCCAAGTACCCAAACCGTGCTACATACCAGGCTTCGCGAGGTGTATAGTCAGCTTGATCGCGCTACAGACCAGGCTTCGCGAGGTCTATAGCCAGCTTGACCGCGCTACAGACCAGGCTTCGCGAGGTCTATAGCCAGCTTGACCGCGCTATAGACCAGGCTTCGCGAGGTCTATAGCCAGGTTGACTGCGCTACAGACCAGGCTTCGCGAGATCTATAGCCAGGTTAACCGTGCTATAAGCCTGGCTTTGCGAGGTCTATATCCTGGTAATTAAAAGTCATGGGTTAAAAGTCTCCAACTCGGACTTGGACTCAAGGACTTCAACCCTAGCCTATAAATACTCCCTAAACATGTCTAAGATGAGGGAGAGGACATTTTTAGAGCAAATTCGACCTAAAGTGGACATTATTGGAGTGGCAAGAAGGCTACGAGAATACTTGAAAGCAACGAATCACAAGATTTTTATCTTCCGTTCTTCCTTAATCTGTATTTTAATGTTTCAATTATTATCATGATTATTAGTATTGTTATGAGTAGCTAAACTTTCTTATCGAGGGTTTGATGGAACCTTTTAAAGGATGATTTTTCTGTTGCATTTAATATAATTTCGCGAATTTTCTCTTCTTGTTCAACTACGTGATTATCTTAGTTAATTGAATGGCCCTCAATTGACTGTGCCTATTTAGTGTGTAGTACTTGGAAAAGGGTACATATTTAGGTAGGTTTTGAACAACATCACTCCTAACGTATGTGAGGAATCAATACGGAGGGTTTAAAGGTGGGATTAGGAATAACGAAACCTTGGTGTGATTTTAGTGAGCGGTGAATTAGTGCCAGCTAGCGTAGTACAGAAGAATATGTCTAATAAATTATGGTTGTTGCTCAGAAGAGAATTACGACACCCGAAGTACTCACGATCGGTAGAGAATACTTAGGCGAAATTATAGAAGACGTAGCAGGAAGGAGTCCGATAATTGGAGAAATCATAACTCTAGACCTCCTTAATCTTATCTCCAACTTAGTATCCCTAGTGGTTAATCAACCAATTTAATTTGTTAGTTAATTAGATACAAGAATCTTAATATTTATAACTTAGGAAATGTCCGAGCTTGTTTTCTTAGTGATAGTAAACAGTTGTAGCTAAATCTTAGTTCTCTGTGGGATTCGACTCCGGACTCTTAGACCGGATTATATTTGTAATGACTGCTTATCCTTTTTAGGACTAGAATTGGGCATGATCAGGACTCCTTCACCCCAGTCATGTTTGCGCTAGGGCTTATCGACTTTAAAGTCATCTGGAATTGAGCAGCCCCCAGGAATGAACCTCGACAAGGGAGGCTTGGCGGCCAGTTCATTAGCAGCCATAACGGGGGAAGCCGTTTCGAGGTCAAACACCTCAAGGGCGACCGCTTCAGTACCAGTGGCCGATTGAGAAGATGAAGAGGAAACTCATTGAGGAACGGTTTTCGATATTTTTGCCATTGTCATCTGGGGGAGTGTTTGAAAATTTGAGAAAAGAACGTAAAGTTTTGGAAAAGGGGGGTTTTGAAGAACATAGTATGAAGATTTGAAGAAAATTTGGGCAAAAATCTAGAGATTGCTATGGAGATTAAAGAACAAGGATGAAGATATGAAGGTTTGAAGAAGGTTTTAATGATGGCTGGAAAGCTCGAAGGTAGCGATTTGATATAAAAGTAGAAAAAGGACAAAGGAATGAGGCTTTTATAGGGAAACTACTAACACTTCGCATTCGGAGGTAACCTACCGGTGAGCGACACGTGTCCGAAGTCAGAACGACGCGATTGATGGTACGTCCTGGCTCCCTCGTCGTAACGTACGAAGGAAGGAACCAGAGTCATCTGTCGTTTCTCATCATTTCAGAGAGCCTGCTCTCTGAGAAACGAGGGGACTAATGTATACGGGTAAAACTGAGCCCACTGAATGGCTCAATTTCCTGGTGAGTTAAATGGAGAAGGAATGTAACCGTAATAAATCAGAGTCATAGGGAGGAGCCTCTCGTATCGGGGCTCGGGAAAAACATCAGCCCTCGGGGGTATCAAGACCATGTCCTCCGGGTCCAGTTCAAGGATCAAGACTTCTGAGAGCATTACCCAACAGTTGCACATGACTAACAAGGGGTCGTGATGTCCGTGACCAACCGACTATCACAACGTGAATCTCGGCTCGTATCGGTGAAAAATCAGTGATTAGCGAAACATAAGATTTTTACCTTTCTTAGAATTGTACTTAGGGTAAAACCCTCCTAAGTACTTATTAGAATTGTACCTAGGGTAAAACTGTCCTAACTCTCCTAAATAAAGGGGGAAGCTTATTATTCGTGAGGGATATTGTAACACGCATATCGAGATAATTTATTTCAATTCTCTTTGTTATTCAAAGTTCTTATTCTTGTTCCTAAGTTCTTCATAAGTACAAGCTTGAAATCGAGGGCAGGTTCTTTGTCGAGCCATCAATCGAGCCCAGAATCATCCTTATCATTGGTTTGGTCATTTATTACGTCTTTCATTTGATTAATCTAACGTCATTAATCACTCGTATTGAATTAATCTACATATCCTTAAAACCACATATAAATTCAATTGTTATCCGTTTTTAGGGTAAACAATAGTGTATATCACTAAATTTCACTCGTATATCACTTATATAATTATGATAGTTTGATATACATATGGTATGCACAAGATATAAATATACATTGATATATAGAGATATATATAAAATACACATATACAAAAAGAGAAAGGCACCATCCTCAACCTCCCCAAAAAATCTATTTTTCCTCGCGTTCACACATCCTTCTGCCATACTACCACCAGAAAATTACCATAAATGTCGATCATTCTACCATACATCACAAAAATCCTTATAGATCATCCAAAACAAGTTGCAAAATACGACAGAAAACCTTAGACAGAAGCATTGAACATATCAAAACTTGATTCTTAGAAATTAGAGAACATTTGGATAGAACTCTAGAGGATAATGATACCTACCCAAAATCGGTCTTCGATACCATGAAACATATAAATTTTTGGCAGGATCTCACGGTTTTGTATAGAAAATCCAACTTCTAATTGAGAGGGGAAAAAAAAGAATTTTCGTGTTGATATGTTAAGTGCTAAACTGACCGAATGCATATTCTACAACCAATGTTTACTAGTTACTAGTATTTGTGCACGTGCTTTGCATGTGTGTCTTGCGCTAATCAATAAAAATATATATAAGAATCACAATGTTACATCTCGTACTTTAATATTATGATAAGTCGTAGTAATACATATGAACTTGAAGTGATTAAGACCATTCATGAGATTATAGAGGATTTGTCACTATGTTATTATAAGACCCTGTAAGTTTAGCAACCTTGATACCGTTATATACATTTGATATAGTATTCTGAGTGAAATATTTTTTGTAAAACAGTTTGAAAAATATGATTTTATATAATTATTAATATTACTACTTTCAATTATACTCATAATATGAGAAAATTTATGAGATTTTCTTTATTGTAAAGATAAAAATTATTTTCTCACGAAAAAAGAAGGATATCTTTTTACCATTTTAAGAATTAATCGTACGAAAATTTGTACTCTTTATATGAGATTATGAAAATTAGAAGTTGAGAAAATATATGTATTTTTACATGAATGTTTTAATCAAATAATAGTTTATGTATTGATTTTATATGGTACCACATGACCATGATAGTAGGGTATATATAAAGTGTGTTAAAAGTGGGTAGTATTTTAAGTAATTTGAGATAATTGGTTAATTAATAATTTTTATGGAATATTAGTTAGTTAATTATAAAATTTTAGATAAGTCTTGAGCCACACCCCTCACCCCCAAAGTGGCAGCCATATAATAGTCATTAGATGACTTTTAAATGAAAATTTGCAAGATGGCACGTTGAGAGGGTTTGATACCTAAGTCATCACTTTAATAAGAATTCTAACATATTTTACGTCAATATCAAAAATGCTCTTGGAGTTCTTTAACACATGAAAAGAGAAAAGTTTAGCAAAGTGTAGATTAAATTAAATTTCACCATTAGAACTCATGTCATACGCAGAAGTTGTGGTAGAAATGCTAGACCATACTTGACCATTATCATTTCTATCCCTCTTTTCAACTTCTTCCTCTTATTTTCTTCCTTTCTGGGTAGGAAATGGCTAGAGTAATATTTCAAAACTTCTAATTAGAACGTGTAGGTATTAGAACTGGTCTTTTCCAGTGAACAGTGAGAAAGTATGATAAATATAAAGGCATCTGCCTCAAAAGCCCTACTCCCAGATAACACTTACTAAAATAGCTTGTTCTTCCTCATAAAATGGTAGGCAACTTAGTAACGTGACATTTCTGCTTCAACAAGAATTCGAGCAAAAATATCATACGGATTTTTTTCTACTCCGTGCATGTTAAGGCTAATCCTTGTTTCTTTTGGCATGATCCAAGTAACGATACGTAAACGTAATGTTATTCCATAAGTGGTTCTACTCTTAGTAGTTAAGGATGTCTATGTTATTCATTTCTGTAAAGTGATATTTAAGCATGTCTAAGCATATTCCTAAATCTCTATTGGGGTATTTGATAAAAATGTTAATGTTTATAATATAGTGATACACGCATCTTCGTGTATATTCATTTACCAACGTGCTACGGTCGGTCGGGCAGTTACTACCGGTTGGGCAGTTATGTATCATTATTTACCACCTGTTGGGCAGACATGCATATTCATTTACCATCGAGCTACGGTCGGTCGGGCAGTCATGCATTTACTACCGAGTTACAGCCAGTTGGACAGTTACATATTTACCACTGAGCTACGGTCGGTCGGGCAGTCATGCATTTACCACCGCGTTACGGCCGGTCGGGTAGGTACCACTGATCAGTTTGGCAGTCATGCATCATACCATATGGATAATAGTCTTAAAAAGAAGCATTGTATATATATGAGTATAATAAGTATGCATATACGGTGGCACTTCAGAAATTCAGGTTGATTCTTATATGTCTTTACTTAATGTTGACTTATTATTATGTTTCAGTTCTGCCTTATATACTCAGTACATTATTCGTACTGACGTCCTTTTGTTGGGGACGCCGCATTCATACCTTCAGGTATAGATAATCAGTTTGATGAGTCCTCATAGTAGACGAGATTGGCATTCAGCAAAGGATCGGTAAGACTCCACCTCATTCGGAGTGCAGCCGAGTCTATGAGTCATCGTGTCATAATTTTGCTAAAGACTTATGGGTAGGCCGGTACCCTGTCCCATTTGATGTCAAATAATCTTAGAGTTTTTGTAGACAGAGGTTCATTTTGTACAGTATGTCAGAGGCCTTGACGGCCCATATGTATTCATGTTTTAAGAAAAATGGTTCAGTGATACAGTGTTGCCCACTTATAGTTATACAT